>JAPCYS010000155.1:0-59962 GCA_028641055.1 Alopecurus myosuroides
GTGTTCTGCCGCGACCACACATAAACACTCCGTTTTCCTACCGCGACAGCATAATTTCTAGCCATTTTTCTGCCGCGGATTGCATGGTTCTAGTAAATTTTTGCAGTTTTTGGCAGTGTAAGCAATTTTGATCGCCATAAATTTTACATACGAACTCCGTTTTCGACGCACGGTACTCAAACTGCTCGGGAGTAAAAAGTGCATCCAGCCTAAACCGACTTCGTCTGTTTACGGCATTTTCGACGCGAAAAATCACCAAATTCGTTCGGGAACATTTTCATTTTTCCATTTTTAGTTTTCAGATTCGCTGAAATATTCTTCTCTAGTTTATTTTGCAATTTTCTATCCGGCACAGATTTTACTCGTTTTCTCTGTCGCGTCGAACCTAGTCTACACGGATTCCTACCGAGGGCAGCGATTTTTGATCAGTTTGCTGCCGTGCCTACGAACTCGCTACAAAGCAACGTGCGCGCCACTTCTGCCCGGCAAAAAACGGGCTAGTCTCTGTCGTCGTCATGTTTTCTGCCGCGAGGACACATAAACAGCCGTTTTTCCTACCGCGATGACACAATTTCTGCCCGTTTTCATGCTGCAGGATAGCACTTCTAGTAAATTTCGGCAGTTTTTGGCGGTGTTAGTAAAGCATCTTTGATCGCCATAACGTTTACATACGAACTCCGTTTTTGATGCAAGTAGTCAAAACGCTCGGGAGTAAAAAGTGCATCCAGCCCGAACCAACATCGTTTGTTTTACTGCCGTTTTGACGCTCAGAATCACCTAATTCATTCGGAAATTTTTCATTTCTCCACTTTTAGTTTTTGTTCGGCTGAAATAGTTTTTCTCAAGTTTATTTTGCAATTTTTCTTCCCGGCACCGATTTTACTCGTTTTCTCTGCCGCATCGAACCTAGCCCTACACGGATTCCTACCGAGGCAGCGATTTATGGTCACTTTCGCTGCCGCGCCCGCGAGCCCGCTACAAAGTAAGGTGCGCGCCACTTCTGCCCGTCTCAAATCGGCTAATTCTCTGCTGTGGTCGTGTTCTGCCGCGACCACACATAAACACTCCGTTTTCCTACCGCGAAAGCATAATTCTGGCCATTTTTCTGCCGCGGATATCATGGGTTCTAGTAAATTTTGGCAGTTTTTGGCGTGTAAAGCAATTTTGATCGGCCATAAAATTTTACATACGAACTCCGTTTTCGACGCACGGGTACTCAAACTGCTCGGGAGTAAAAACTGCATCCAGCCTAAACCAACTTCGTCTGTTTACGCAGTTTTCGACGCGAAAATCCCCAAATTCGTTCGGGAACATTTTCATTTTTCCATTTTTAGTTTTCAGATTCGGCTGAAATAGTTTTTCTCTATTTATTTTGCAATTTTTCTACCCGGCACAGATTTTACTCATTTTCTCTGTCGCCTCGAACCTAGTCCTACACGGATTCCCGAGGGCAGCGATTTTGGTCAGTTTTGCTGCCGCGCCCACGAACTCGCTACAAAAGCAACATGCGCGCCACATCTGCCCGGCAAAAAAACGGGCTAGTTCTCTGTCGTGGTCATGCTCTGCCGCGAGGACACATAAAAAGGCCGTTTTCCTACCGCCGATGACACAATTTCTGCCCGTTTCATGCCGCAGGATAGCACGGGTTCTAGTAAATTTCGGCAGTTTTTGCCGTGTTAGTAAAGCATCTTTGATCGGCCATAACGTTTACGAACTCCGTTTTCGATGCACAAGTAGTCGAAACGCTCGGTAGTAAAAAGTGCAATCCAGCGTGAACCAACATCATTTGTTTGCGGCAGTTTTTGACGATCAAAATCCCCAAATTCATTCGGGAAAATTTACATTTTCCTTTTAGTTTCAGATTCGGTGAAATTTTTTTTCTCTTGTTTATTTTGCAATTTTTCTTCCCGACACAGATTTTACACGTTTTCTCTAACGCGTCGAACCTAGTCCTACACGGATTCGTACCGAGGGCAGCGATTTATGGTCACTTTCGCTGCCACGCCCGCGAGCCCGCTACAAAGTAATGTGCGCGCCACTTCTGCCCGTCACAAACCGCTAATTCTCTGCTGTGGTCGTGTTCTGCCGCGACGACACATAAACACTCCGTTTTCCTATCGCGACGGCATAATTTCTGCCCATTTTTCTGCTGCGGGATAGCATGGGTTCTAGAAAATTTTGGCGGTTTTTGGCGGTGTTAGTAAAGCAGTTTTGATCGGCCATAACTTTTACATACGAACTCCGTTTTCGATGCACGAGTACTCAAACTGCTCGGGAGTAAAAAGTGCATCCAGCCTAAACCCACTTCGTCTGTTTACGGCAGTTTTCGACGCTCAAAATCCCCAAATTCGTTCGGGAACATTTTCATTTTTCCATTTTTAGTTTTCAGATTCGGCTGAAATAGTTTTTCTCTAGTTTATTTTGCAAATTTTCTACCCGGCACAGATTTTACTCGTTTTCTCTGTCGCGTCAAACCTAGTCCTACACGGATTCCTACCGAGGGCAGGGATTTTGGTCAGTTTTGCTGCCGCGCCCACGAACTCGCTACAAAGCAACGTGCGCGCCACATCTGCCCGGCAAAAAACGGGCTAGTTCTCTGTCGTGGTCATGCTCTGCCGCGAGGACACATAAACAGGCCGTTTTCCTACCGCGATGACACAATTTCTGCCCGTTTTCATGCCGCAGGATAGCACGGGTTCTAGTAAATTTCGGCAGTTTTTGGCGGTGTTAGTAAAGCATCTTTGATCGGCCATAACGTTTACATACGAACTCCGTTTTCGATGCACAAGTAGTCGAAACGCTCGGTAGTAAAAAGTGCATCCAGCGTGAACCAACATCATTTGTTTGCTTCAGTTTTTGACGATCAAAATCCCCAAATTCATTCGGGAAAATTTACATTTTTCCACTTTTAGTTTTCAGATTCGGCTGAAATAGTTTTTCTCTTGTTTATTTTGCAATTTTTCTTCCCGACACAGATTTTACACGTTTTCTCTAACGCGTCGAACCTAGTCCTACACGGATTCGTACCGAGGGCAGCGATTTATGGTCACTTTCGCTGCCACGCCCGCGAGCCCGCTACAAAGTAATGTGCGCGCCACTTCTGCCCGTCACAAAACCGCTAATTCTCTGCTGTGGTCGTGTTCTGCCGCGACGACACATAAACACTCCGTTTTCCTACCGCGACGGCATAATTTCTGCCCATTTTTTCTGCCGGGGATAGCATGGGTTCTAGAAAATTTTGGCGGTTTTTGGCGGTGTTAGTAAAGCAGTTTTGATCGGCCATAACTTTTACATACGAACTCCGTTTTCGACGCACGAGTACTCAAACTGCTCGGGAGTAAAAAGTGCATCCAGCCTAACCCACTTCGTCTGTTTACGGCAGTTTTCGACGCTCAAATCCCCAAATTCGTTCGGGAACATTTTCATTTTTCATTTTTAGTTTTCAGATTCGGCTGAAATAGTTTTTCTCTAGTTTATTTTGCAAATTTTCTACCCGGCACAGATTTTACTTGTTTTCTCTGTCGCGTCGAACCTAGTCCTACACGGATTCCTACCGAGGGCAGCGATTTTGATCAGTTTTGCTGCCGCGCCCACAAACTCACTACAAAGCAACGTGCGTGCCACTTCTGCCCGGCAAAAAACGGGCTAGTTCTCTGTCGTCGTCATTCTGCCGCGAGGACACATAAACAGGCCGTTTTCCTACCGCGATGACACAATTTCTGCCCGTTTTCATGCCGCAGGATAGCACGGTTCTAGTAAATTTTGGCAGCTTTTGGCGGTGTAAAGCAATTTTGATCGCCATAACTTTTACATACAACTCCGTTTCGACGCACGGGTACTCAAACTGCTCGGGAGTAAAAAGTGCATCCAGCCTAAACCAGCTTTGTTTGTTTACGGCAGTTTTCGACGCTCAAAATCCCCAAATTCGTTCGGGAACATTTTCATTTTTTCCATTTTTAGTTTTCATATTCGGCTGAAATAGTTTTTCTAGTTTATTTTTCAATTTTTCTACCCGACACAGATTTTACTCGTTTTCTCTGCCTCGTCGAACCTAGTCCTACACGGATTCCAACTGAGGGCAGCGCTTTTGGTCAGTTTTTCTGCCGCGCCCACGAACTCGCTACAAAGCAACCTGCCCGCCACTTCTGCCCGACAAAAAACCGGCTAATTCTCTGTTGTGGACGTGTTCTGCCGCGAGGACACATAAACACGCTGTTTTCCTACCGCGATGACACAATTTCTTCCCACTTTCATGCCGCGGGATAGCGCGGGTTCTAGTAAATTTCGGCAGTTTTTTGCGGTGTTAGTAAAGCATCTTTGATCGGCCATAACTTTTACATACGAACTCCGTTTTCGATGCACAAGTAGTCGAAACGCTCGGTAGTAAAAAGTGCATCCAGCGTGAACCAACATCATTTGTTTGCGGCAGTTTTTGACGATCAAAATCCCCAAATTCATTCGGGAAAATTTAAATTTTTCCACTTTTAGTTTTCAGATTCGGCTGAAATAGTTTTTCTCTTGTTTATTTTGCAATTTTTCTTCCCGACACAGATTTTACACGTTTTCTCTAACGCGTCGAACCTAGTCCCTACACGGATTCGTACCGAGGGCAGCGATTTATGGTCACTTTCGCTCCCACGCCGCGAGCCCGCTACAAAGTAATGTGCGCGCCACTTCTGCCCGTCACAAAACCGCTAATTCTCTGCTGTGTTCGTGTTCTGCCGCGACGACACATAAACACTCCGTTTCCTACCGCGACGGCATAATTTCTGCCCATTTTTCTGCCGCGGGATAGCATGGGTTCTAGAAAATTTTGGCGGTTTTGGCGGTGGTTAGTAAAGCAGTTTTGATGGCCATAACTTTTACATACGAACTCCGTTTTCGACGCACGAGTACTCAAAACTGCTCGGGAGTAAAAAGTGCATCCAGCCTAAACCCACTTCGTCTGTTACGGCAGTTTCGACGCTCAAAATCACCAATTCGTTCGGGAACATTTTCATTTTCCATTTTTAGTTTTCAGATTCGGCTGAAATAGTTTTTCTCTAGTTTATTTTGCAAATTTTCTACCCGGCATTTTACCTCGTTTTCTCTGTCGTCGAACCTAGTCCTACACGGATTCCTACCGAGGGCAGCGATTTTGATCAGTTTTGCTGCCGCGCCCACAAACTCGCTACAAAGCAACGTGCGTGCACTTCTGCCCGGCAAAAAACGGCTTTTCTCTGTCGTCGTCATGTTCTGCCGCGAGGACACATTAAACAGGCCGTTTTTCCTACCGCGATGACACAATTTCTGCCCGTTTTCATGCCGCAGGATAGCCGGGTTCTAGTAAATTTTGGCAGCTTTTGGCGGTGTAAAGCAATTTTGATCGGCCATAACTTTTACATACGAACTCCGTTTTCGACGCACGGGTACTCAAACTGCTCGGGAGTAAAAAGTGCATCCAGCCTAAACCAGCTTTGTTTGTTTACGGCAGTTTTCGACGCTCAAAATCCCCAAATTCGTTCGGGAACATTTTCATTTTTTCCATTTTTAGTTTCATATTCGGCTGAAATAGTTTTTTCTCTAGTTTATTTTTCAATTTTTCTACCCGACACAGATTTTACTCGTTTTCTCTGCCTCGTCGAACTAGTCCTACACGGATTCCAACTGAGGGCAGCGCTTTTGGTCAGTTTTTCTGCCGCGCCACGAACTCGCTACAAAGCACCTGCCCGCCACTTCTGCCCGACAAAAAACCGGCTAATTCTCTGTTGTGGACGTGTTCTGCCGCGAGGACACATAAACACGCTGTTTTCCTACCGCGATGACACAATTTATTCCCACTTTCATGCCGCAGGATAGCACGGGTTCTAGTAAATTTCGGCAGTTTTTTGCGGTGTTAGTAAAGCATCTTGATCGGCCATAACTTTTACATACGAACTCCGTTTTCGATGCACAAGTAGTCGAAACGCTCGTAGTAAAAGTGCATCCAGCGTGAACCAACATCATTTGTTTGCGGCAGTTTTTGACGATCAAAATCCCCAAATTCATTCGGGAAAATTTACATTTTTCCACTTTTAGTTTTCAGATTCGGCTGAAATAGTTTTTCTCTTGTTTATTTTGCAATTTTTCTTCCCGACACAGATTTTACACGTTTTCTCTAACGCGTCGAACCTAGTCCTACACGGATTCGTACCGAGGGCAGCGATTTATGGTCACTTTCGCTGCCACGCCCGCGAGCCCGCTACAAAGTAATGTGCGCGCCACTTCTGCCCGTCACAAAACCGCTAATTCTCTGTTGTGGTCGTGTTCTGCCGCGACGACACATAAACACTCCGTTTCCTACCGCGACGGCATAATTTTGCCCATTTTTCTGCCGCGGATAGCATGTTTTCTAGAAAATTTTGGCGGTTTTTGGCGGTGTTAGTAAAGCAGTTTTGATCGGCCATAAACTTTACATACGAACTCCGTTTTCGATGCACGAGTACTCAAACTGCTCGGGAGTAAAATGCATCCAGCCTAAACCCACTTCGTCTGTTTACGCCGTTTTCGACGCTCAAAATCCCCAAATTCGTTCCGGAACATTTTCATTTTTCCATTTTTAGTTTTCAGATTCGGCTGAAATAGTTTTTCTCTAGTTTATTTTGCAAATTTTCTACCCGGCACAGATTTTACTCGTTTTCTCTGTCGCGTCGAACCTAGTCCTACACGGATTCCTACCGAGGGCACGATTTTGATCAGTTTTGCTGCCGCCCCACAAACTCGCTACAAAGCAACGTGCGTGCCACTTCTGCCCGGCAAAAAAACGGGCTAGTTCTCTGTCGTCGTCATGTTCTGCCGCGCGAGGACACATAAAAAGGCCGTTTTCCTACCGCGATGACACAATTTCTGCCCGTTTTCATGCCGCAGGATAGCACGGGTTCTAGTAAATTTTGGCAGCTTTTGGCGGTGTGTAAGCAATTTTGACGGCCTAACTTTACATACGAACTCCGTTTTCGACGCACGGGTACTCAAACTGCTCGGGAGTAAAGTGCATCCAGCCTAAACCAGCTTTGTTTGTTTACGGCAGTTTTCGACGCTCAAAATCCCCAAATTCGTTCGGGAACATTTTCATTTTTTCCATTTTTAGTTTTCATATTCGGCTGAAATAGTTTTTCTCTAGTTTATTTTTCAATTTTTCTACCCGACACAGATTTTACTCGTTTTCTCTGCCTCGTCGAACCTAGTCCTACACGGATTCCAACTGAGGGCAGCGCTTTTGGTCAGTTTTTCTGCCGCGCCCACGAACTCGCTACAAAGCAACCTGCCCGCCACTTCTGCCCGACAAAAAACCGGCTAATTCTCTGTTGTGGACGTGTTCTGCCGCGAGGACACATAAACACGCTGTTTTCCTCCGCGATGACAATTTATTCCCACTTTCATGCCGCAGGATAGCACGGGTTCTAGTAAATTTCGGCAGTTTTTTGCGGTGTTAGTAAAGCATCTTTGATCGGCCATAACTTTTACATACGAACTCCGTTTTCGATGCACAAGTAGTCGAAACGCTCGGTAGTAAAAAGTGCATCCAGCGTGAACCAACATCATTTGTTTGCGGCAGTTTTTGACGATCAAAATCCCCAAATTCATTCGGGAAAATTTACATTTTTCCACTTTTAGTTTTCAGATTCGGCTGAAATAGTTTTTCTCTTGTTTATTTTGCAATTTTTCTTCCCGACACAGATTTTACACGTTTTCTCTAACGCGTCGAACCTAGTCCTACACGGATTCGTACCGAGGGCAGCGATTTATGGTCACTTTCGCTGCCACGCCCGCGAGCCCGCTACAAAGTAATGTGCGCGCCACTTCTGCCCGTCACAAAACCGCTAATTCTCTGCTGTGGTCGTGTTCTGCCGCGACGACACATAAACACTCCGTTTTCCTACCGCGACGGCATAATTTCTGCCCATTTTTCTGCCGCGGGATAGCATGGGTTCTAGAAAATTTTGGCGGTTTTTGGCGGTGTTAGTAAAGCAGTTTTGATCGGCCATAACTTTTACATACGAACTCCGTTTTCGACGCACGAGTACTCAAACTGCTCGGGAGTAAAAAGTGCATCCAGCCTAAACCCACTTCGTCTGTTTACGGCCGTTTTCGACGCTCAAAATCCCCAAATTCGTTCCGGAACATTTTCATTTTTCCATTTTTAGTTTTCAGATTCGGCTGAAATAGTTTTTCTCTAGTTTATTTTGCAAATTTTCTACCCGGCACAGATTTTACTCGTTTTCTCTGTCGCGTCGAACCTAGTCCTACACGGATTCCTACCGAGGGCAGCGATTTTGATCAGTTTTGCTGCCGCGCCCACAAACTCGCTACAAAGCAACGTGCGTGCCACTTCTGCCCGGCAAAAAACGGGCTAGTTCTCTGTCGTCGTCATGTTCTGCCGCGAGGACACATAAACAGGCCGTTTTCCTACCGCGATGACACAATTTCTGCCCGTTTTCATGCCGCAGGATAGCACGGGTTCTAGTAAATTTTGGCAGCTTTTGGCGGTGTAAAGCAATTTTGATCGGCCATAACTTTTACATACGAACTCCGTTTTCGACGCACGGGTACTCAAACTGCTCGGGAGTAAAAAGTGCATCCAGCCTAAACCAGCTTTGTTTGTTTACGGCAGTTTTCGACGCTCAAAATCCCCAAATTCGTTCGGGAACATTTTCATTTTTTCCATTTTTAGTTTTCATATTCGGCTGAAATAGTTTTTCTCTAGTTTATTTTTCAATTTTTCTACCCGACACAGATTTTACTCGTTTTCTCTGCCTCGTCGAACCTAGTCCTACACGGATTCCAACTGAGGGCAGCGCTTTTGGTCAGTTTTTCTGCCGCGCCCACGAACTCGCTACAAAGCAACCTGCCCGCCACTTCTGCCCGACAAAAACCGGCTAATTCTGTTGTGGACGTGTTCTGCCGCGAGGACACATAAACACGCTGTTTTCCTACCGCGATGACACAATTTATTCCCACTTTCATGCCGCAGGATAGCACGGGTTCTAGTATATTTCGGCAGTTTTTTGCGGTGTTAGTAAAGCATCTTTGATCGGCCATAACTTTTACATACGAACTCCGTTTTCGATGCACAAGTAGTCGAAACGCTCGGTAGTAAAAAGTGCATCCAGCGTGAACCAACATCTGTTTTGCGGCAGCAGTTTTTGACGATCAAAATCCCCAAATTCATTCGGGAAAATTTACATTTTTCCACTTTTAGTTTTCAGATTCGGCTGTAAATAGTTTTCTCTTGTTTATTTTGCAATTTTTCTTCCCGACACAGATTTTACACGTTTTCTCTAACGCGTCGAACCTAGTCCTACACGGATTCGTACCGAGGGCAGCGATTTATGGTCACTTTCGCTGCCACGCCCGCGAGCCCGCTACAAAGTAATGTGCGCGCCACTTCTGCCCGTCACAAAACCGCTAATTCTCTGCTGTGGTCGTGTTCTGCCGCGACGACACATAAACACTCCGTTTTCCTACCGCGACGGCATAATTTCTGCCCATTTTTCTGCCGCGGGATAGCATGGGTTCTAGAAAATTTTGGCAGTTTTTGGCGGTGTTAGTAAAGCAGTTTTGATCGGCCATAACTTTTACATACGAACTCCGTTTTCGACGCACGAGTACTCAAACTGCTCGGGAGTAAAAAGTGCATCCAGCCTAAACCCACTTCGTCTGTTTACGGCCGTTTTCGACGCTCAAAATCCCCAAATTCGTTCCGGAACATTTTCATTTTTCCATTTTTAGTTTTCAGATTCGGCTGAAATAGTTTTCTCTAGTTTATTTTGCAAATTTTCTACCGGCACAGATTTTACTCATTTTCTCTGTCGCGTCGAACTAGTCCTACACGGATTCCTACCGAGGCAGCGATTTTGATCAGTTTTGCTGCCGCGCCCACAAACTCGCTACAAAGCAACGTGCGTGCCACTTCTGCCCGGCAAAAAACGGGCTAGTTCTCTGTCGTCGTCATGTTCTGCCGCGAGGACACATAAACAGGCCGTTTTCCTACCGCGATGACACAATTTCTGCCCGTTTTCATGCCGCAGGATAGCACGGGTTCTAGTAAATTTTGGCAGCTTTTGGCGGTGTAAAGCAATTTTGATCGGCCATAACTTTTACATACGAACTCCGTTTTCGACGCACGGGTACTCAAACTGCTCGGGAGTAAAAAGTGCATCCAGCCTAAACCAGCTTTGTTTGTTTACGGCAGTTTTCGACGCTCAAAATCCCCAAATTCGTTCGGGAACATTTTCATTTTTTCCATTTTTAGTTTTCATATTCGGCTGAAATAGTTTTTCTCTAGTTTATTTTTCAATTTTTCTACCCGACACAGATTTTACTCGTTTTCTCTGCCTCGTCGAACCTAGTCCTACACGGATTCCAACTGAGGGCAGCGCTTTTGGTCAGTTTTTCTGCCGCGCCCACGAACTCGCTACAAAGCAACCTGCCCGCCACTTCTGCCCGACAAAAAACCGGCTAATTCTCTGTTGTGGACGTGTTCTGCCGCGAGGACACATAAACACGCTGTTTTCCTACCGCGATGACACAATTTCTTCCCACTTTCATGCCGCGTGATAGCACGGGTTCTAGTATATTTCGGCAGTTTTTTGCGGTGTTAGTAACGCATCTTTGATCGGCCATAACTTTTACATACGAACTCCGTTTTCGATGCACAAGTAGTCAAAACGTTCGGGAGTAAAAAGTGCATCCAGCGTGAACCAACATTGTTTGTTAACGGGAGCTTTTGACGCTCAAAATCCCCAAATTCATTCGGGAAATTTTTCATTTTTCCACTTTTAGTTTTAAGATTCCGCTGAAATAGTTTTTCTCAAGTTTATTTTGCAATTTTTCTTCCCGGCACAGATTTTACTCGTTTTCTCTGCCGCGTCAAACCTAGCCCTACACGGATTCCAACCGAGGGCAGCGATTTATGGTAACTTTCGCTGCCGCGCCCGCGAGCCCGCTACAAAGCAACATGCGAGCCACTTCTGCCCGTCTCAAAATCGGCTAATTCTCTGCTGTGGTCGTGTTCTGCCGCGACCACACATAAACACTCCGTTTTCCTACCGCGACAGCATAATTTCTGCCCATTTTTCTGCCGCGGGATAGCCTGGGTTCTAGTAAATTTTGGCAGTTTTTGGCGGTGTAAAGCAATTTGGATCGGCCATAACTTTTACATACGAACTCCGTTTTCGACGCACGGGTACCCAAACCGCTCGGGAGTAAAAAGTGCATCCAGCCTAAACCAGATTCGTCTGTTTACGGCAGTTTTCGACGCTCAAAATCCCCAAATTCGTTCGGGAACATTTTCATTTTTCCATTTTTAGTTTTCAGATTCGGCTGAAATAGTTTTTCTCTAGTTTATTTTGCAACTTTTCTACCCGGCACAGATTTTACTCGTTTTCTCTGTCGCGTCGAACCTAGTCCTACACGGATTCCTACCGAGGGCAGCGATTTTGATCAGTTTTGCTGCCGCGCCCACAAACTCGCTACAAAGCAACGTGCGCGCCACTTCTGCCCGGCAAAAGACAGGCTAGTTCTCTGTCGTCGTCATGTTCTGCCGCGAGGACACATAAACAGCCGTTTTCCTACCGCGATGACACAATTTCTGCCCGTTTTTATGCCGCAGGATAGCACGGGTTCTAGTAAATTTTGGCAGCTTTTGGCGGTGTAAAGCAATTTTGATCGGCCATAACTTTTACATACGAACTCCGTTTTCGACGCACGGGTACTCAAACTGCTCGGGAGTAAAAAGTGCATCCAGCCTAAACCAGCTTTGTTTGTTTACGACAGTTTTCGACGCTCAAAATCCCCAAATTCTTGCGGGAACATTTTCATTTTTTCCATTTTTAGTTTTCAGATTCGGCTGAAATAGTTTTTCTCTAGTTTATTTTGCAATTTTTCTACCCGACACAGATTTTACTCGTTTTCTCTGCCTCGTCGAACCTAGTCCTACACGGATTCCAACTGAGGGCAGCCCTTTTGGTCAGTTTTTCTGCCGCGCCCACGAACTCGCTACAAAGCAACCTGCCCGCCACTTCTGCCCGACAAAAAACGGGCTAATTCTCTGCTGTGGACGTGTTCTGCCGCGAGGACACATAAGCACGCTGTTTTCGTACCGCGATGACACAATTTCTGCCCACTTTCATGCCGCGGGATAGCACGGGTTCTAGTAAATTTCGGCAGTTTTTTGCGGTGTTAGTAAAGCATCTTTGATCGGCCATAACTTTTACATACGAACTCCGTTTTCGATGCACAAGTAGTCAAAACGCTCGTGAGTAAAAAGTGCATCCAGCCCGAACCAACATCGTTTGTTTACGGCAGTTTTTGACGCTCAAAATCACCAAATTCATTCGGGAAATTTTTCATTTCTCCACTTTTAGTTTTTAGATTCGGCTGAAATAGTTTTTCTCAAGTTTATTTTGCAATTTTTCTTCCCGGCACAGATTTTACTCGTTTTCTCTGCCGCGTCGAACCTAGCCCTACACGGATTCCTACCGAGGGCAGCGATTTATGGTCACTTTCGCTGCCGCGCCCGCGAGCCCGCTACAAAGCAACATGCGAGCCACTTCTGCCCGCTCAAAATCGGCTAATTCTCTGCTGTGGTCGTGTTCTGCCGCGACCACACATAAACACTCCGTTTTCCTACCGCGACAGCATAATTTCTGGCCATTTTTCTGCCGCGGGATAGCATGGGTTCTAGTAAATTTTGGTAGTTTTTGGCGGTGTAAAGCAATTTTGATCGGCCATAACTTTTACATACGAACTCCGTTTCTGACGCACGGGTACTCAAACTGCTCGGGAGTAAAAAGTGCATCCAGCCTAAACCAACTTCGTTTGTTTACGGCAGTTTTCGATGCTCAAAATCCCCAAATTCGTTCGGGAACATTTTCATTTTTTCTATTTTTAGTTTTCAGATTCGGCTGAAATAGTTTTTCTCTAGTTTATTTTGCAATTTTTCTACCCGACACAGATTTTACTCGTTTTCTCTGCCTCGTCGAACCTAGTCCTACACGGATTCCAACTGAGGCCAGCGCTTTTGGTCAGTTTTTCTGCCGCGCCCACGAACTCGCTACAAAGCAACCTGCCCGCCACTTCTGCCCGACAAAAAACGAGCTAATTCTCTGTTGTGGACCTGTTCTGCCGCGAGGACACATAAACACGCTGTTTTCCTACCGCGATGACACAATTTCTGCCCACTTTCATGCGCGGGGATAGCAGGGTTCTAGTAAATTTCGGCAGTTTTTTGCGGTGTTAGTAAAGCATCTTTGATCGGCCATAACTTTTACATACGAACTCCGTTTTTGATGCACAAGTAGTCAAAACGTTCGGGAGTAAAAAGTGCATCCAGCATGAACCAACATCGTTTGTTAACGGGAGTTTTTGACGCTCAAAATCCCCAAATTCATTCGGGAAATTTTTCATTTTTCCACTTTTAGTTTTCATATTCGGCTGAAATAGTTTTTCTCAAGTTTATTTTGCAATTTTTCTTCCCGGCACAGATTTTACTCATTTTCTCTGCCGCGTCGAACCTAGCCCTACACGGATTCCTACCGAGGGCAGCGATTTATGGTCACTTTCGCTGCCGTGCCCGCGAACCCGCTACAAAGCAACATGCGAGCCACTTCTGCCCGTCTCAAAATCGGCTAATTCTCTGCTGTGGTCGTGTTCTGCCGCGACCACACATAAACACTCCGTTTTCCTACCGCGACAACATAATTTCTGCCGCGGGATAGCCTGGGTTCTAGTAAATTTTGGCAGTTTTTGGCGGTGTAAAGCAATTTGGATCGGCCATAACTTTTACATACGAACTCCGTTTTCGACGCACGGGTACCCAAACTGCTCGGGAGTAAAAAGTGCATCCAGCCTAAACCAGGTTCGTCTGTTTACGGCAGTTTTCGACGCTCAAAATCCCCAAATTCGTTCGGGAACATTTTCATTTTTTCCATTTTTAGTTTTCAGATTCGGCTGAAATAGTTTTTCTCTAGTTTATTTTGCAACTTTTCTACCCGGCACAGATTTTACTCGTTTTCTCTGTCGCGTCGAACCTAGTCCTACACGGATTCCTACCGAGGGCAGCGATTTTGATCAGTTTTGCTGCCGCGCCCACAAACTCGCTACAAAGCAACGTGCGCGCCACTTCTGCCCGGCAAAAAACGGGCTAGTTCTCTGTCGTCATGTTCTGCCGCGAGGACACATAAACACGCCGTTTTCCTACCGCGATGACACAATTTCTGCCCGTTTTCATGCCGCGGGATAGCACGGGTTCTAGTAAATTTCGGCAGTTTTTGGTGGTGTTAGTAAAGCATCTTTGATCGGCCATAACGTTTACATACGAACTCCATTTTTGATGCACAAGTAGTCAAAACGCTCGGGAGTAAAAAGTGCATCCAGCCCGAACCAACATCGTTTGTTTACGGCAGTTTTTGACGCTCAAAATCACCAAATTCATTCAGGAAATTTTTCATTTCTCCACTTTTAGTTTTTAGATTCGGCTGAAATAGTTTTTCTCAAGTTTATTTTGCAATTTTTCTTCCCGGCACAGATTTTACTCGTTTTCTCTGTCGCGTCGAACCTAGCCCTACGCGGATTCCTACCGAGGTGTGACGCCCCGAGATCGGGCACTATGCAGATTTCAGCATTCCCGCCAAAATCCACATAATAACCGATTCCAGGTTGCCACTTGTGATAACATTACAATAGTTCACGAATATTCCACAATTACAACAGAAACAGATAGATACAAGATGACTCAGACGAGCCAGGGATACAACTGATACAATACAAAGATCCAAATAACAGCGGAAGAAACAACATATCGTCCGGCTACGGACAAGATCCAAATTGGACTAAGAGTCCTGAAGATAACCGAGAGCGTCCAGTCCCTGCCCAGGCCAAGCCGGAGGGATTCCCAAACTAACGTCGTCAGACTTCAAACCTGTTGACTGCAATGTTGAATATGCAGCCACGAAAGAGATTCGTGGGTCAGTACGGTTAAGTACTGGCAAGGGGGATAAAACCCATACTCACAAGATACCGGCGTAGCCAGTCATCACAAGATACAAATACTTTGGGTTCAACGGAAAGGAAGGGGTTATTGTAAATAAGCGACAGCGGGCTACACTAACCAACTACAGAGAGATGCTACAACTTCCGGCTAACAGAAAGAAGATAAGATCGAGTATTGTAACCAACTGAAAGTAAATCCAAACAAACCCTTCCTGGATCTCGCCCCTTTATCCAAAGAAGCAATCCGAGGATAACTCACACAGTTGGATTAATGATGGTTCAGATTATTGTGTCAATAAGCCTATTACTAGTCAAGTTGTTAATCATTGGGTGTAAGATTGTTATTCATTAGGTTTAAGTTGTCATGAGTACTTGTTAGCCAGTACTTTCACCAAGTAATCCATAACCGCGGAAAACACGGCTTCTCGAGAAGATTATCCCTGCAGGGTTGCACCAATTTGGCCGTACACGTATGAATAACCCGCCAGACGGGGGATCAACCCACCAAGCGAGGTACTCAACACAACTCAACTCTTCTTCGCATCAAGCCCAAAGCACCTTGGCGCACGGCTAATCGAGCCCAGAAGAAAATGGACCCTCATAGCACTCTAAGAACGTGTCCTCCTATATGCCGACTACGAAGTTCCACCGGGATCCAAGGGCTCGCAAGATCATGCATGCAGCAAAATGGAAAACCCGAACTAAATGAGGCGATTTGGACGAGATGCGAATCGAGTCAAATTGAGGGGGGCGCCCATACTCGCTTCCCACATGCGGGTAGTGCGCTCATCATGGATCAGTAGACAAGACCCTTTTCCTATTAGGGTCGACACTAGCAGGCCTCAAAACCACAAAGGGCCTCCTGCCGGTGCCTTATCATCAAATTTATTATTGATAATAATAGTAGCATGATTGATTGATTAAACATCGAGCCCCCTGAACATAATGAAATAGTAACAGAAAGTAACGGGTAACAGACTCGAGCAAAACAACCCTAAGCATGCTAGTAAGACACGGGCTCAAACAACGGGGTTATAGGAGGGGTGGTGAGGCAATATCAGTGTTAAGGGATTCATGTGATGGGTTCGTAACAGAAACAACTACTACTAAGGCTAGCAGAAAAGAACAACGGAAAGTATCGGTAACAAGTGATGAAAGGCAGCCATTTGGCAGCAAGTGAGTATACTTGCCTGAGATCCCGCAAGGTAGCAGAACTTGTCGTTGCTCACATCATCTCAACGTCCTATCCGGGACGAAGCAATGAACCTCGAACAAACACCGGATGCAACAATTACTACTACGGCAAAAGATCCAGCATGATCCTATTTTATATGCATGACATGGCAAGATGCAACAGGGGAAACAACTTAAGCAATTTAATTGGAACCGGAGAAATAGAGATTGGTTCAAGTTGTTTAGCTAAGCATCAATTTAATTGTTATTTAGCATGGCAACAATGGAATAGATGAGTTAGGCAATTTAAATGGAAGGGGCAACAGCTGGAAATAGTTAGCCCACATATTCCATATGTTGTCATATAGGTGAACATGCATAACAAGATCTAAAATGCACAAGATAAGATGCAAGCAGAGATATGGATGGCATGAACAGATTCCTTGCAATCTTCTGATTGGAAAACATATTTTATTTGTTTGATTTGGAATTAAAATGAATTAGTTATGATTTTGACAATTTAAATTGCATTAAATAGGAGGTGAAACAATTATTCAAATTAATTCTTGCAAACCAGAAAAACAAAGTGGATATTCATGTGTGGCATGTGATTATGGATGGATTTTCATGTTTGGAGTATTTACTTTGGAGCAACCATTTGCAAGTTATTAATTATGCCATTTAATTAACCAATTTAAGGATTATTAACTAACATTAATTTTAATTGCCCAAATTGCAAAACAAAGTTGATAAACAGAAAGTACATTGAATTTGGACTGAAAAACATATTGGGTTTGGGTTATTTGAATTAGGTATGAATTAATTATGGAATTAACCAAATTTGAAATGAATTGTTTAAATTTGAAATTTGAAACATTTTGAATTGTGCAAAACAGAAAACAAATTGCATCTTTGAAAAGTTCACACTTTGATGGTTTGAAAACATATTTTGCATGTTCAAAATTATTTTATTTTGATCAAGTTATGATTTTATTAAATTTAAATGAATTAAACAAGTATTAAATTATTTAGGCAATTTAAATTATTCAAACCATGAAACAAAATTTATATTTGAAAAGTTTATTCAAAATGGTACGGAAAGCATATTTTATTTGCCTTATTTGGAATTAGTATGAATTATTTATGAATTGTTGCAAATTACAATTGAATTATTTGAATTCAAATTTAAATTGCATTTGGAAATTTCAAAACAGGAAACAATTGGTACCATTAGATAGAGAATTAAATTTGGACCAGTGTGCATATTTTATTTTCATTTATTGGAGTTATAAAACTAAAGTTATAAGCAATTGAAATCTAGGGACCATTCTGCAATTTTTTAAGGGCTTGGATTAAAAGAAACGTGCTGGAACTTCTTTTGTTACCGCGCTGTAGCTAGCCCGTGCCACTGACCTGTGGGCCAAGCCCTGCTGGCGTGCCAACGAGGTGGGTGCGGGCTGAGGTGGCAGCAGGGGTCTATGACGGTGGGCCGCGCGCACGATGGGAAAATCGCGAAAAAAGTCTTGCGGCCGCGGGGGATCGATCCCGCGAGCTCGCGGTGCGGGGCAGGGGAACAGGGCTAGTGCGACTAGTGGTTGCTTCGTGACAGGGTGGGGTTGTGAGCAAAGTTAACGCTACTGCTGCTCGTTAACTGAATTTGCTTCGACAGCAAACTCAGAACCACGACGGGCAACAGGCAGCGAACGACGGCAGTTCTCCGGCGGCCACGGCGGGGGGGTGCTGGCGATGTGCGTGGTGACCGTGAGTGCAGTGCGAGGGGAGATGAAAGGAGGGAAGGGGAAGGACAGGGGCTCACCGCGGTCTCGTCGTAGAGGAGGTGCTGCTGCTGCTGAGTTTCAGTCACGGCGAGCTATTGCCGGCGACGGCGCGGCCAACTCAAGGGCTCCCCGCAGCTGGCGAGGGGACGGTGAGCCTCAGGGGACCGCCGCGGTCTCATTCCCGCCCTCGGGTACTCCTCGAGGCGACCAAGGCGATTGGAGCTAGGGGAAGGAAGTGGTGGTGATGGGTGGTTGCAGACTGTAGCGTTTCAGAACAGAGGGAGATCGGGGGGAAGGAAGGAGGACGGCGGCGCAGGAGGAAGGGGTCTAGGGTTTCTGCAAGCAGAGGGGGGAGGGTAGATGCTATATGGGGGAGGAGCCATGGTACGGCATGGCATCCAGGAGGGGGAGAGAGGATCGGATGGTGGAGGTGATGATCGTACTGAAGATGACGTGAGGAGGGAGGAAGACGACAGAATAGAAAAGGGGGGGTATGGGCCAGAAGTAGGAAAAGGAAATGGGCTTGGGCAGAAAAGAAGAGAGGTGGGCTGTGGGAGAAGGAAAAGAAAGGGGTGGGCTGCCTTTTCTCCATTTTTTTTGTGCTTTTCTTTTACCTCTCCTTTTGATTGATTTTTTTTGTAAAGAATAAAAGGGAGAGAGAGATAGAAAGGGTTAGGGTTTTCTTTTTTAGTTTATAAATAAATTTTGTTATTTGCAAAAACAGCACATAAAAGTAATGTTAATCATTAACTTCAAAATTTAGAGTATTAATTTGATTTCTAAGTTGTTATTTGAATTCCAAATAAGGTTTTATTTTTGGGAATTTTGGAAATAAGCAAAGTTTTATTTAACAAGTTCAAGCAATCATACCAACATTATTGAATTTAATTTGTTTGCCAAATTTTAATAGTTAAACCCATATTGAAGTATGATAATTAGGAGTGATTTGATTTGAATGTTTGGAATTTGCCATTAGGGTTTTAATAACAGGGAATATTTTAGTAACAGGAAAGTTGATTAAAACAAATTTAACCAGTGAAAAACAATTGAGTGGTTTAGTTTGAAAGTTTGAAATTGGAAATTTTGAGCAGGGGGTGAAAGTTTAAATTGTTTTGAATTTTGATTTGTTTTGAAAAACAGAATGCAATGCTCATGGGATGCATATGATGCAAGCAAAAAGAAACCAAACACTCTCTAATAGGGTAACACCCTAGGTGTTACACGAGGGCAGCGATTTATGGTCACTTTCGCTGCCGCGCCCGCGAGCCCGCTACAAAGCAACATGCGAGCCACTTCTGCCCGTCTCAAAATCGGCTAATTCTCTGCTGTGGTCGTGTTCTGCCGCGACCACACATAAACACTCCGTTTTCCTACCGCGACAGCATAATTTCTGGCCATTTTTCTGCCGCGGGATAGCATGGGTTCTAGTAAATTTTGGCAGTTTTTGGCGGTGTAAAGCAATTTTGATCGGCCATAACTTTTACATACGAACTCCGTTTTCGACGCACGGGTACTCAAACTGCTCGGGAGTAAAAAGTGCATCCAGCCTAAACCAGCTTCGTTTGTTTACGGCAGTTTTCGACGCTCAAAATCCCCAAATTCGTTCGGGAACATTTTCATTTTTTTCCATTTTTAGTTTTCAGATTCGGCTGAAATAGTTTTTCTCTAGTTTATTTTGCAATTTTTCTACCCGACACAGATTTTACTCGTTTTCTCTGCCTCGTCGAACCTAGTCCTACACGGATTCCAACTGAGGGCAGCGCTTTTGGTCAGTTTTTCTGCCGCGCCCACGAACTCGCTACAAAGCAACGTGCCCGCCACTTCTGCCCGACAAAAAACGGGCTAATTCTCTGTTGTGGACGTGTTCTGCCGCGAGGACACATAAGCACGCTGTTTTCGTACCGCGATGACACAATTTCTGCCCACTTTCATGCCGCGGGATAGCACGGGTTCTAGTAAATTTCGGCAGTTTTTTGCGGTGTTAGTAAAGCATCTTTGATCGGCCATAACTTTTACATACGAACTCCGTTTTCGATGCACAAGTAGTCAAAACGTTCGGGAGTAAAAAGTGCATCCAGCGTGAACCAACATTGTTTGTTAACGGGAGTTTTTGACGCTCAAAATCCCCAAATTCATTCGGGAAATTTTTCATTTTTCCACTTTTAGTTTTCAGATTCGGCTGAAATAGTTTTTCTCAAGTTTATTTTGCAATTTTTCTTCCCGGCACAGATTTTACTCGTTTTCACTGCCGCGTCGAACCTAGCCCTACACGGATTCCTACCAAGGGCAGCGATTTATGGTCACTTTCGCTGCCGCGCCCGCGAACCCTCTATAAAGCAACATGCGAGCCACTTCTGCCCGTCTCAAAATCGGCTAATTCTCTGTTGTGGTCGTGTTCTGCCGCGACCACACATAAACACTCCGTTTTCCTACCGCGACAGCATAATTTCTGCCCATTTTTCTGCCGCGGGATAGCCTGGGTTCTAGTAAATCTTGGCAGTTTTTGGCGGTGTAAAGCAATTTGGATCGGCCATAACTTTTACATACGAACTCCGTTTTCGACGCACGGGTACTCAAACTGCTCGGGAGTAAAAAGTGCATCCAGCCTAAACCAGCTTCGTCTGTTTACGGCAGTTTTCGACGCTCAAAATCCCCAAATTCGTTCGGGAACATTTTCATTTTTTCCATTTTTAGTTTTCAGATTCGGCTGAAATAGTTTTTCTCTAGTTTATTTTGCAACTTTTCTACCCGGCACAGATTTTACTTGTTTTCTCTGTCGCGTCGAACCTAGTCCTACACGGATTCCTACCGAGGGCAGCGATTTTGATCAGTTTTGCTGCCGTGCCGACGAGCTCTCTACAAAGCAAAGTGCGCGCCACTTCTGCCCGGCAAAAAACGGGCTAATTCTCTGCCGTGGTCGTGTTCTGCCGCGAGGATAGATAAACACGCTGTTTTCCTACCGCGATGACACAATTTCTGCCCGTTTTCATGCTGCGGGATTGCACGGGTTCTAGTAAATTTCGGCAGTTTTTGGCGGTGTTAGTAAAGCATCTTTGATCGGCCATAACGTTTACATACGAACTCCGTTTTTGATGCACAAGTAGTCAAAACGCTCGGGAGTAAAAAGTGCATCCAGCCCGAACCAACATCGTTTGTTTATGGCAGTTTTTGATGCTCAAAATCACCAAATTCATTCGGGAAAATTTTCATTTCTCCACTTTTAGTTTTTAGATTCGGCTGAAATAGATTTTCTCAAGTTTATTTTGCAATTTTTCTTCCCGGCACAGATTTTACTCGTTTTCTCTGCCGCGTCGAACCTAGCCCTACACGGATTCCTACCGAGGGCAGCGATTTATGGTCATTTTCGCTGCCGCGCCCGCGAGCCCGCTACAAAGCAACATGCGAGCCACTTCTGCCCGTCTCAAAATCGGCTAATTCTCTGCTGTGGTCGGGTTCTGCCGCGACCACACATAAACACTCCGTTTTCCTACCGCGACAGCATAATTTCTGGCCATTTTTCTGCCGCGGGATAGCATGGGTTCTAGTAAATTTTGGCAGTTTTTGGCGGTGTAAAGCAATTTTGATCGGCCATAACTTTTACATACGAACTCCGTTTTCGACGCACGGGTACCCAAACTGCTCGGGAGTAAAAAGTGCATCCAGCCTAAACCAGATTCGTCTGTTTACGGCAGTTTTCGATGCTCAAAATCCCCAAATTCGTTCGGGAACATTTTCATTTTTTCTATTTTTAGTTTTCAGATTCGGCTGAAATAGTTTTTCTCTAGTTTATTTTGCAATTTTTCTACCCGACACAGATTTTACTCGTTTTCTCTGCCACGTCGAACCTAGTCCTACACGGATTCCAACTGAGGGCAGCGCTTTTGGTCAGTTTTTCTGCCGCGCCCACGAACTCGCTACAAAGCAACGTGCCCGCCACTTCTGCCCGACAAAAAACGGGCTAATTCTCTGTTGTGGACGTGTTCTGCCGCGAGGACACATAAACACGCTGTTTTCCTACCGCGATGACACAATTTCTGCCCACTTTCATGCCGCGGGATAGCACGGGTTCTAGTAAATTTCGGCAATTTTTTGCGGTGTTAGTAAAGCATCTTTGATCGGCCATAACTTTTACAAACGAACTCCGTTTTCGATGCACAAGTAGTCAAAATGCTCGGGAGTAAAAAGTGCATCCAGCCCGAACCAACATCGTTTGTTTACGGCAGTTTTTGACGCTCAAAATCACCAAATTCATTCAGGAAATTTTTCATTTCTCCACTTTTAGTTTTTAGATTCGGTGAAATAGTTTTTCTCAAGTTTATTTTGCAATTTTTCTTCCCGGCACAGATTTACTCGTTTTCTCTGCCGCGTCGAACCTAGCCCTACACGGATTCCTACCGAGGGCAGCGATTTATGGTCACTTTCGCTGCCGCGCCCGCGAACCCGCTACAAAGCAACATGCGAGCCACTTCTGCCCGTCTCAAAATCGGCTTATTCTCTGCTGTGGTCGTGTTCTGCCGCGACCACACATAAACACTCCGTTTTCCTACCGCGACAGCATAATTTCTGCCCATTTTTCTGCGCGGGGATAGCCTGGGTTCTAGTAAATTTTGGCAGTTTTTGGCGGTGTAAAGCAATTTGGATCGGCCATAACTTTTACATACGAACTCCGTTTTCGACGCACGGGTACTCAAACTGCTCGGGAGTAAAAAGTGCATCCAGCCTAAACCAGCTTTGTCTGTTTACGGCAGTTTTCGACGCTCAAAATCCCCAAATTCGTTCGGAAACATTTTCATTTTTTCCATTTTTAGTTTTCAGATTCGGCTGAAATAGTTTTTCTCTAGTTTATTTTGCAATTTTTGTACCGGCACAGATTTTACTCGTTTTCTCTGCCTCGTCGAAGCTAGTCCTACACGGATTCCAACTGAGGGCAGCGCTTTTGGTCAGTTTTTCTGCCGCGCCCACGAACTCGCTACAAAGCAACGTGCCCGCCACTTCTGCCCGGCAAAAAACGGGCTAATTCTCTGTCGTGGTCGTGTTCTACCGTGAGGACACATAAACACGCTGTTTTCCTACCGCGATGACACAATTTCTGCCCACTTTCATGCCGCGGGATAGCACGGGTTCTAGTAAATTTCGGCAGTTTTTTGCAGTGTTAGTAAAGCATCTTTGGTCGGCCATAACTTTTACAAACGAACTCCGTTTTCGATGCACAAGTAGTCAAAATGCTCGGGAGTAAAAAGTGCATCCAGCCCGGACCAACATCGTTTGTTTACGGCAGTTTTTGACGCTCAAAATCACCAAATTCATTCAGGAAATTTTTCATTTCTCCACTTTTAGTTTTTAGATTCGGCTGAAATAGTTTTTCTCAAGTTTATTTTGCAATTTTTCTTCCCGGCACAGATTTTACTCGTTTTCTCTGCCGCGTCGAACCTAGCCCTACACGGATTCCTACCGAGGGCAGCGATTTATGGTCACTTTCGCTGCCGCGCCCGCGAGCCCGCTACAAAGCAACATTCGAGCCACTTCTGCCCGTCTCAAAATCGGCTAATTCTCTGCTGTGGTCGTGTTCTGCCGCGACCACACATAAACACTCCGTTTTCCTACCGCGACAGCATAATTTTTGGCCATTTTTCTGCCGCGGGATAGCATGGGTTCTAGTAAATTTTGGTAGTTTTTGGCGGTGTAAAGCAATTTTGATCGGCCATAACTTTTACATACGAACTCCGTTTCTGACGCACGGGTACTCAAACTGCTCGGGAGTAAAAAGTGCATCCAGCCTAAACCAGCTTCATCTGTTTACGGCAGTTTTCGATGCTCAAAATCCCCAAATTCGTTCGGGAACATTTTCATTTTTTCTATTTTTAGTTTTCAGATTCGGCTGAAATAGTTTTTCTCTAGTTTATTTTGCAATTTTTCTACCCGACACAGATTTTTACTCGTTTTCTCTGCCCGTCGAACCTAGTCCTACACGGATTCCAACTGAGGCCAGCGCTTTTGGTCAGTTTTTCTGCCGCGCCCACGAACTCGCTACAAAGCAACCTGCCCGCCACTTCTGCCCGACAAAAACGAGCTAATTCTCTGTTGTGGACGTGTTCTGCCGCGAGGACACATAAACACGCTGTTTTCCTACCGCGATGACACAATTTCTGCCCACTTTCATGCCGCGGGATAGCACGGGTTCTAGTAAATTTCGGCAGTTTTTTGCGGTGTTAGTAAAGCATCTTTGATCGGCCATAACTTTTACATATGAACTCCGTTTTTGATGCACAAGTAGTCAAACGTTCGGGAGTAAAAGTGCATCCAGCATGAACCAACATCGTTTGTTAACGGGAGTTTTTGACGCTCAAAATCCCCAAATTCATTGGGGAAATTTTTCATTTTTCCACTTTTAGTTTTCAGATTCGGCTGAAATAGTTTTTCTCAAGTTTATTTTGCAATTTTTCTTCCCGGCACAGATTTTACTCGTTTTCTCTGCCGCGTCGAACCTAGCCCTACACGGATTCCTACCGAGGGCAGCGATTTATGGTCACTTTCGCTGCCGTGCCCGCGAACCCGCTACAAAGCAACATGCGAGCCACTTCTCCCGTCTCAAAATCGGCTAATTCTCTGATGTGGTCGTGTTCTGCCGCGACCACACATAAACACTCCGTTTTCCTACCGCGACAGCATAATTTCTGCCGCGGGATAGCCTGGGTTCTAGTAAATTTTGGCAGTTTTTGGCGGGTGTAAAGCAATTTGGATCGGCCATAACTTTTACATACGAACTCCGTTTTCGACGCACGGGTACCCAAACTGCTCGGGAGTAAAAAGTGCATCCAGCCTAAACCAGGTTCGTCTGTTTACGGCAGTTTTCGAAGCTCAAAATCCCCAAATTCGTTCGGGAACATTTTCATTTTTTCCATTTTTAGTTTTCAGATTCGGCTGAAATAGTTTTTCTCTAGTTTATTTTGCAATTTTTCTACCCGGCACAGATTTTACTCGTTTACTCTGTCGCGTCGAACCTAGTCCTACACGGATTCCTACCGAGGGCAGCGATTTTGGTCAGTTTTGCTGCCGCGCCTACGAACTCGCTACAAAGCAACGTGCGCGCCACTTCTGCCCGGCAAAAAACGGGCTAGTTCTCTGTCGTGGTCATGTTCTGCCGCGAGGACACATAAACAGGCCGTTTTCCTACCGCGATGACACAATTTCTGCCCGTTTTCATGCCGCAGGATAGCACGGGTTCTAGTAAATTTCGGCAGTTTTTTGCGGTGTTAGTAAAGCATCTTTGGTCGGCCATAACTTTTACAAACGAACTCCGTTTTCGATGCACAAGTAGTCAAAATGCTCGGGAGTAAAAAGTGCATCCAGCCCGAACCAACATCGTTTGTTTACGGCAGTTTTTGACGCTCAAAATCACCAAATTCATTCAGGAAATTTTTCATTTCTCCACTTTTAGTTTTTAGATTCGGCTGAAATAGTTTTTCTCAAGTTTATTTTGCAATTTTTCTTCCCGGCACAGATTTTACTCGTTTTCTCTGCCGCGTCGAACCTTAGCCCTACGGATTTCCTACCGAGGGCAGCGATTTATGGTCACTTTCGCTGCCGCGCCCGCGAGCCCGCTACAAAGCAACATTCGAGCCACTTCTGCCCGTCTCAAAATCGGCTAATTCTCTGCTGTGGTCGTGTTCTGCCGCGACCACACATAAACACTCCGTTTTCCTACCGCGACAGCATAATTTCTGGCCATTTTTCTGCCGCGGGATAGCATGGGTTCTAGTAAATTTTGGTAGTTTTTGGCGGTGTAAAGCAATTTTGATCGGCCATAACTTTTACATACGAACTCCGTTTCTGAGCACGGGTACTCAAACTGCTCGGGAGTAAAAGTGCATCCAGCCTAAACCAGCTTCGTCTGTTTACGGCAGTTTTCGATGCTCAAAATCCCAAATTCGTTCGGGAACATTTCATTTTTTCTATTTTTTAGTTTTCAGATTCGGCTGAAATAGTTTTTCTCTAGTTTATTTTGCAATTTTTCTACCCGACACAGATTTTACTCGTTTTCTCTGCCTCGTCGAACCTAGTCCTACACGGATTCCAACTGAGGCCAGCGCTTTTGGTCAGTTTTTCTGCCGCGCCCACGAACTCGCTACAAAGCAACTGCCCGCCACTTCTGCCCGACAAAAAAAACGAGCTAATTCTCTGTTGTGGACGTGTTCTGCCGCGAGGACACATAAACACGCTGTTTTCCTCCGCGATGACAATTTCTGCCCACTTTCATGCCGCGGGATAGCACGGGTTCTAGTAAATTTCGGCAGTTTTTTGCGGTGTTAGTAAAGCATCTTTGATCGGCCATAACTTTTACATACGAACTCCGTTTTTGATGCACAAGTAGTCAAAACGTTCGGGAGTAAAAAGTGCATCCAGCATGAACCAACATCGTTTGTTAACGGGAGTTTTTGACGCTCAAAATCCCCAAATTCATTCGGGAAATTTTTCATTTTTCCACTTTTAGTTTTCAGATTCGGCTGAAATAGTTTTTCTCAAGTTTATTTTGCAATTTTTCTTCCCGGCACAGATTTTACTCGTTTTCTCTGCCGCGTCGAACCTTAGCCCTACACGGATTCCTACGAGGGCAGCGTTTATGGTCACATTCGCTGCCGTGCCCGCGAACCCGCTACAAAGCAACATGCGAGCCACTTCTGCCCGTCTCAAAATCGGCTAATTCTCTGCTGTGGTCGTGTTCTGCCGCGACCACACATAAACACTCCGTTTTCCTACCGCGACAGCATAATTTCTGCCGCGGGATAGCCTGGGTTCTAGTAAATTTTGGCAGTTTTTGGCGGTGTAAAGCAATTTGGATCGGCCATAACTTTTACATACGAACTCCGTTTTCGACGCACGGGTACCCAAACTGCTCGGGAGTAAAAAGTGCATCCAGCCTAAACCAGGTTCGTCTGTTTACGGCAGTTTTCGACGCTCAAAATCCCCAAATTCGTTCGGGAACATTTTCATTTTTTCCATTTTTAGTTTTCAGATTCGGCTGAAATAGTTTTTCTCTAGTTTATTTTGCAATTTTTCTACCCGGCACAGATTTTACTCGTTTACTCTGTCGCGTTGAACCTAGTCCTACACGGATTCCTACCGAGGGCAGCGATTTTGGTCAGTTTTGCTGCCGCGCCCACGAACTCGCTACAAAGCAACGTGCGCGCCACTTTGCCGGCAAAAAACGGGCTAGTTCTCTGTCGTGGTCATGTTCTGCCGCGAGGACACATAAACAGGCCGTTTTCCTACCGCGATGACACAATTTCTGCCCGTTTTCATGCCGCAGGATAGCACGGGTTCTAGTAAATTTCGGCAGTTTTTTGCGGTGTTAGTAAAGCATCTTTGGTCGGCCATAACTTTTACAAACGAACTCCGTTTTCGATGCACAAGTAGGCAAAATGCTCGGGAGTAAAAAGTGCATCCAGCCCGAACCAACATCGTTTGTTTACGGCAGTTTTTGACGCTCAAAATCACCAAATTCATTCAGGAAATTTTTCATTTCTCCACTTTTAGTTTTTAGATTCGGCTGAAATAGTTTTTCTCAAGTTTATTTTGCAATTTTTCTTCCCGGCACAGATTTTACTCGTTTTCTCTGCCGCGTCGAACCTAGCCCTACACGGATTCCTACCGAGGGCAGCGATTTATGGTCACTTTCGCTGCCGCGCCCGCGAGCCCGCTACAAAGCAACATTCGAGCCACTTCTGCCCGTCTCAAAATCGGCTAATTCTCTGCTGTGGTCGTGTTCTGCCGCGACCACATAAACCTCCATTTTCCTACCGCGACAGCATAATTTCTGGCCATTTTTCTGCCGCGGGATAGCATGGGTTCTAGTAAATTTTGGTAGTTTTTGGCGGTGTAAAGCAATTTTGATCGGCCATAACTTTTACATACGAACTTCGTTTCTGACGCACGGGTACTCAAACTGCTCGGGAGTAAAAAGTGCATCCAGCCTAAACCAGCTTCGTCTGTTTACGGCAGTTTTCGATGCTCAAAATCCCCAAATTCGTTCGGGAACATTTTCATTTTTTCTATTTTTAGTTTTCAGATTCGGCTGAAATAGTTTTTCTCTAGTTATATTTGCAATTTTTCTACCCGACACAGATTTTACTCGTTTTCTCTGCCTCGTCGAACCTAGTCCTACACGGATTCCAACTGAGGCCAGCGCTTTTGGTCAGTTTTTCTGCCGCGCCCACGAACTCGTTACAAAGCAACCTGCCCGCCACTTCTGCCCGACAAAAAACGAGCTAATTCTCTGTTGTGGACGTGTTCTGCCGCGAGGACACATAAACACGCTGTTTCCTACCGCGATGACACAATTTCTGCCACTTCATGCGCGGGATAGCACGGGTTCTAGTAAATTTCGGCAGTTTTTGCGGTGTTAGTAAAGCATCTTTGATCGGCCATAACTTTTACATACGAACTCCGTTTTTGATGCACAAGTAGTCAAAACGTTCGGGAGTAAAAAGTGCATCCAACATGAAACCAACATCGTTTGTTAACGGAGTTTTTGACGCTCAAATCCCCAAATTCATTCGGGAAATTTTTTTCATTTTTCACTTTTAGTTTTCATTCGGCTGAAATAGTTTTTCTCAAGTTTATTTTGCAATTTTTCTTCCGGCATAGATTTTACTCGTTTTCTCTGCCGCGTCGAACCTAGCCCTACAGGATTCCTACGAGGGCAGCGATTTATGGTCACTTTCGCTGCCGTGCCGCGAACCCGCTACAAAGCAACATGCGAGCCACTTCTGCCCGTCTCAAATCGGCTAATTCTCTGCTGTGGTCGTGTTCTGCCGCGACCACACATAAACACTCGTTTTCTACCGCGACAGCATAATTTCTGCCGCGGGATAGCCTGGGTTTAGTAAATTTTGGCAGTTTTTGGTGGTGTAAAAGCAATTTGGATCGGCCATAACTTTTACATACGAACTCCGTTTTCGACGCACGGGTACCCAAACTGCTCGGGGAGTAAAAAGTGCATCCAGCCTAAACCAGGTTCGTCTGTTTACGGCAGTTTTCGACGCTCAAATCCCCAAATTCGTTCGTGAACATTTTCATTTTTTCCATTTTTAGTTTTCAGATTCGGCTGAAATAGTTTTTCTCTAGTTTATTTTGCAACTTTTCTACCCGGCACAAATTTTACTCGTTTTCTCTGTCGCGTCGAACCTAGTCCTACACGGATTCCTACCGAGGGCAGCGATTTTGATCAGTTTTGCTGCCGCGCCCACAAACTCGCTACAAAGCAACGTGCGCGCCACTTCTGCCCGGCAAAAAACGGGCTAGTTCTCTGTCGTCATGTTCTGCTGCGAGGACACATAAACACGCCGTTTTCCTACCGCGATGACACAATTTCTGCCCGTTTTCATGCCGCGGGATAGCACGGGTTCTAGTAAATTTCGGCAGTTTTTGGTGGTGTTAGTAAAGCATCTTTGATCGGCCATAAACGTTTACATACGAACTCCATTTTTGATGCACAAGTAGTCAAACGCTCGGGAGTAAAAGTGCATCCAGCCCGAACAAACATCGTTTGTTTACGCAGTTTTGACGCTCAAAATCACCAAATTCATTCAGGAAATTTTTCATTTCTCCACTTTTAGTTTTTAGATTCGGCTGAAATAGTTTTTCTCAAGTTTATTTTGCAATTTTTCTTCCCGGCACAGATTTTACTCGTTTTCTCTGCCGCGTCGAACCTAGCCCTACGCGGATTCCTACCGAGGTGTGACGCCCCGAGATCGGGCACTATGCAGATTTCAGCATTCCCGCCAAAATCCACATAATAACCGATTCCAGGTTGCCACTTGTGATAACATTACAATAGTTCACGAATATTCCACATTTACAACAGAAACAGATAGATACAAGATGACTCAGACGAGCCAGGGATACAACTGATACAATTCAAAGATCCAAATAACAGCGGAAGAAACAACATATCGTCCGGCTACGGACAAGATCCAAATTGGACTAAGAGTCCTGAAGATAACCGAGAGCGTCCAGTCCCTACCCAGGCCAAGCCGGAGGGATTCCCAAACTAACGTCGTCAGACTTCAAACCTGTTGACTGCAATGTTGAATATGCAGCACGAAAGAGATTGTGGGTCAGTACGGTTAAGTACTGGCAAGGGGGATAAAACCATACTCACAATGATACCGGCGTAGCCAGTCATCACAAGATACAATACTTTGGGTTCAACGGAAAGGAAGGGGTTATTGTAAATAAGCGACAGCGGGCTGCACTAACCAACTACAGAGAGATGCTACAACTTCGGCTACAGAAAGAAGATAAGATCGAGTATTGTAACCAACTGAAAGTAATCCAAACAACCCTTCCTGGATCTCGCCCTTTATCAAAGAAGCAATCGAGGATAACTCACACAGTTGGATTAATGATGGTTCAGATTATTGTGTCAATAAGCCTATTACTAGTCAAGTTGTTAATCATTGGGTGTAAGATTGTTAATCATTAGGTTTAAGTTGTCCTGAGTACTTGTTAGCCAGTACTTTCACCAAGTAATCCATAACCGCGGAAAACACGGCTTCTCGAGAAGATTATCCCTGCAGGGTTGCACCAATTTGGCCGTACACGTATGAATAACCGCCAGACGGGGGATCAACCCACCAAGCGAGGTACTCAACACAACTCAACTCTTCTTCGCATCAAGCCCAAAGCACCTTGGCGCACGGCTAATCGAGCCCAGAAGAAAATGGACCCTCATAGCACTCTAAGAAAGTGTCTCCTATATGCCGACTACGAAAGTTCCACCCGGGATCCAAGGGCTCGCAAGATCATGCATGCAGCAAAATGGAAAACCTGAACTAAATGAGGCGATTTGAGAGATGCGAATCGAGTCAAATTGAGGGGGGCGCCCATACTCGCTTCCCACATGCGGGTAGTGCGCTCATCATGGATCAGTAGACAAGACCCTTTTCTATTAGGGTCGACACTAGCAGGCCTCAAAACACAAAGGGCCTCTGCCGGTGCCTTATCATCAAATTTATTATTGATAATAACAGTAGCATGATTGATTGATTAAACATCGAGCCCCCAGAACATAATGAAATAGTAACAGAAAGTAAGGGTAGCAGGACTCGAGCAAAACAACCCTAAGCATGCTAGTAAGACACGGGCTCAAACAACGGGGTTATAGGAGGGTGGTGAGGCAATATCAGTGTTAAGGGATTCATGTGATGGGTTCGTAACAGAAACAACTACTACTAGGCTAGCAGAAAAGAACAACGGAAAGTATCGGTAACAAGTGATGAAGGCAGCCATTTGGCAGCAAGTGAGTATACTTGCCTGAGATCCCGCAAGGTAGCAGAACTTGTCGTTGCTCACATCATCTCAACGTCCTATCCCGGGACGAAGCAATGAACCTCGAAACAAAAACGGATGCAACAATTACTACGGCAAAAGATCCAGCATGATCCTTTTTTTATGCATGACATGGCAAGATGCAACAGGGGAAACAACTTAAGCAATTAATTGGAACCGGAGAAATAGAGATTGGTTCAAGTTGTTTAGCTAACCATCAATTTAATTGTTATTTAGCATGGCAACAATGGAATAGATGAGTTAGGCAATTTAAATGGAAGGGGCAACAGCTGGAAATAGTTAACCCACATATTCCATATGTTGTCATATAGGTGAACATGCATAACAAGATCTAAAATGCACAAGATAAGATGCAAGCAGAGATATGGATGGCATGAACAGATTCCTTGCAATCTTCTGATTGGAAAACATATTTTATTTGTTTGATTTGGAATTAAAATGAATTAGTTATGAATTTTGACAATTTAAATTGCATTAATAGGAGGTGAAACAATTATTCAAATTAATTCTTGCAAACCAGAAAAACAAAGTGGATATTCATGTGTGGCATGTGATTATGGATGGATTTTCATGTTTGGAGTATTTACTTTGGAGCAACAATTTGCAAGTTATTAATTATGCCATTTAATTAACCAATTTAAGGATTATTAAATAACATTAATTTTAATTGCCCAAATTGCAAAACAAAGTTGATAAACAGAAAGTACATTGAATTTGGACTGAAAAACATATTGGGTTTGGGTTATTTGAATTAGGTATGAATTAATTATGGAATTAACCAAATTTGAGATGAATTTTTTAAATTTGAAATTTGAAACATTTTGAATTGTGCAACAGAAACAAATTGCATCTTTGAAAAGTTCACACTTTGATGGTTTGAAAACATATTTTGCATGTTCAAAATTATTTTATTTTGATCAAGTTATGATTTATTAAATTTAAATGAATTAACAAGTATTAATTTATTTAGGCAATTTAAATTATTCAAACATGAAACAAATTTATATTTGAAAAGTTTATTCAAAATGGTATGGAAAGCATATTTTATTTGCCTTATTTGGAATTAGCATGAATTATTTATGAATGTTGCAAATTACAATTGATTATTTGAATTCAAATTTAAATTGCATTTGAAATGTCAAAACAGGAAACAATTGGTACATTAGATAGAGAATTAAATTTGGACCAGTCTGCATATTTTATTTTCAGTTATTGGAGTTATAAAACTAAAGTTATAAGCAATTGAAATCTAGGGACCATTCTGCAATTTTTTAAGGGCTTGGATTAAAAGAAACGTGCTGGAATTTTCTTTTGTTACCGCGCTGTAGCTAGCCGTGCACTGACCTGTGGGCCAAGCCCTGCTGGCGTGCAACGAGGGGGTGCGGGCTGAAGGTGGCAGCAGGGGTCTATGACGGTGGGCCGCGCGCACGTAGGGAAAAATCGCGAAAAAAGTCTTGCGGCCGCGGGGGATCGATCCCGCGAGCTCGCGGTGTGGGGCAGGGGAACAGGGCTAGTGCGCGACTAGTGGTTGCTTCGTGATAGGGGGGGTGTGAGCAAAGTTAACGCTACTGCTGCTCGTTAACTGAATGTTCTTCGACAGCAAACTCAGACCACGACGGGCAACAGGCAGCGAAACGACGGCAGTTCTCCCGGCGGCCACGGGGGGGGTGGGTGCTGGCGATGTGCGTGGTGACCGTGAGTGCAGTGCGAGGGGAGATGGAAGGAGGGAAGGGGAAGGACAGGGGCTCACCGCGGTCTCGTCGTAGAGGAGGCGCTGCTGCCTGAGTTTCAGTCACGGCGAGCTATTGCCGGCGACGGCGCGGGCCAACTCAAGGGCTCCCGCAGCTGGCGAGGGGACGGTGAGCTCAGGGGACCGCCGCGGTCTCATTCCGCCTCGGGTACTCCTCGAGGCGACCAAGGCGATTGGAGCTAGGGGAAGGAAGTGGTGGTGATGGGTGGTTGCAGACTGCAGCGTTTCAGAACAGAGGGAGATCGGGGGGAAGGAAGGAGGACGGCGGCGCAGGAGGAAGGGGTCTAGGGTTTCTGCAAGCAGAGGGGGGAGGGTAGATGCTATATGGGGAGGAGCCATGGTACGGCATTGGCATCCAGGAGGGGAGAGAGGATCGGATGGTGGAGGTGTGATCGTACTGAAGATGACGTGAGGAGGGAGGAAGACGACAGAATAGAAAAGGGGGGGTATGGGCCAGAAGTAGGAAAAGGAAATGGGCTTGGGCAGAAAAGAAGAGAGGTGGGCTGTGGGAGAAGGAAAAGAAAGGGGTGGGCTGCCTTTTCTCCATTTTTTTGTGCTTTTCTTTTACCTCTCCTTTTGATTGATTTTTTTTGTAAATAATAAAAGGGAGAGAGAGATAGAAAAGGGTTAGGGTTTTCTTTTTAGTTTATAAATAAATTTTGTTATTTTGCAAAACAGCACATAAAAGTAATGTTAATCATTAACTTCAAAATTTAGAGTATTAATTTGATTTCTAAGTTGTTATTTGAATTCCAAATAAGGTTTTATTTTTGGGAATTTTGGAAATAAGCAAAGTTTTATTTAACAAGTTCTAGCAATCATACCAACATTATTGAATTTAATTTGTTTGCCAAATTTTTAATAGTTAAACCATATTGAAGTATGATAATTAGGAGTGATTTGATTTGAATGTTTGGAATTTGCCATTAGGGTTTTAATAACAGGGAATATTTTAGTAACAGGCAAGTTGATTAAAACAAATTCAACCAGTGAAAAACAATTGAGTGGTTTACTTTGAAAGTTTGAAATTGGAAATTTTGAGCAGGGGTGAAAGTTTAAATTGTTTTGAATTTTGATTTGTTTTGAAAAACAGAATGCAATGCTCATGGGCTGCATATGATGCAAGCAAAAAGAACCAAACACTCTCTAATAGGGTAACACCCTAGGTGTTACACTGAGGGCAGCGATTTATGGTCACTTTCGCTGCCGCGCCCGCGAGCCCTACAAAGCAACATGCGAGCCACTTCTGCCCGTCTCAAAATCGGCTAATTCTCTGCTGTGGTCGTGTTCTGCCGCGACCACACATAAACACTCCGTTTTCCTACCGCGACAGCATAATTTCTGGCCATTTTTCTGCCGCGGGATAGCATGGGTTCTAGTAAATTTTGGCAGTTTTTGGCGGTGTAAATCAATTTTGATCGGCCATAAACTTTTACATATGAAACTCCGTTTTCGACGCACGGGTACTCAAACTGCTCGGGAGTAAAAAGTGCATCAGCCTAAACCAGCTTCGTTTGTTTACGGCAGTTTCGACGCTCAAAATCCCCAAATTTCGTTCGGGAACATTTTCATTTTTTTCCATTTTTAGTTTTCAGATTCGGCTGAAATAGTTTTTCTCTAGTTTATTTGCAATTTTTTTTACCGACACAGATTTTACTCGTTTTCTTGCCTCGTCGAACCTAGTCCTACACGGATTCCAACTGAGGTAGCGCTTTTGGTCAGTTTTTTCTGCGCGCCACGAACTCGCTACAAAGCAACGTGCCCGCCACTTCTGCCGACAAAAAAACGGGCTAATTCTCTGTTGTGGACGTGTTCTGCCGCGCGAGGACACATAAGCACGCTGTTTTCGTACCGCGATGACACAATTTCTGCCCACTTTCATGCGGGATAGCACGGGTTCTAGTAAATTTCGGCAGTTTTTGCGGTTAGTAAAGCATCTTTGATCGGCCATAACTTTTACATACGAACTCGTTTTGGATGCACAAGTAGTCAAAACGTTCGGGAGTAAAAAAGTGCATCCAGCGTGAACAACATTGTTTGTTAACGGGAGTTTTTGACGCTCAAAATACCAAATTCATTCGGGAAAATTTTCATTTTTCCACTTTAGTTTTCAGATTCGGCTGAAATAGTTTTTCTCAAGTTTATTTTGCATTTTTCTTCCCGGCACAGATTTTACTCCGTTTTCACTGCCGCGTCGAACCTAGCCCTACACGGATTCCTACCGGGCAGCGAATTTATGGTCACTTTCGCTGCCGCGCCCGCGAACCTTACAAAAGCACATGCGAGCCACTCTGCCGTCTCAAATCGGCTAATTCTCTGTTGTGGTCGTGTTTGCCGCGACCACACATATTAAACACTCCGTTTTCCTACCGCGACAGCATAATTTCTGCCCATTTTTCTGCCGCGGGATAGCCTGGGTTCTAGTAATTTTGGCAGTTTTTGGCGGTTTGTAAGCAATTGGATCGGCCATAACTTTTACATACGAACTCCGTTTTCACGCCGGGTACTCAAACTGCTCGGGAGTAAAACTGCATCAGCCTAAACCAGCTTCGTTGTTTACGGCAGTTTTCGACGCTCAAATCCCCAAATTCGTTCGGGAACATTTTCATTTTTCCATTTTTAGTTTTCAGATTCGGCTGAAAAGTTTTTCTCTAGTTTATTTTGCAACTTTTCTACCCGGCACAGATTTTACTTGTTTCTTGTCGCGTCGAACTAGTCCTACACGGATTCCTACCGAGGGCAGCGATTTTGATCAGTTTTGCTGCCGTGCCCACGAGCTCTCTACAAAGCAAAGTGCGCGCCACTTCTGCCCGGCAAAAAACGGGCTAATTCTCTGCCGTGGTCGTGTTCTGCCGCGAGGATAGATAAACACGCTGTTTTCGTACCGCGATGACACAATTTCTGCCCGTTTTCATGCTGCGGGATTGCACGGGTTCTAGTAAATTTCGGCAGTTTTTGGCGGTGTTAGTAAAGCATCTTTGATCGGCCATAACGTTTACATACGAACTCCGTTTTTGATGCACAAGTAGTCAAAACGCTCGGGGGTAAAAAGTGCATCCAGCCCGAACCAACATCGTTTGTTTATGGCAGTTTTTGACTCTCAAAATCACCAAATTCATTCGGGAAAATTTTCATTTCTCCACTTTTAGTTTTTAGATTCGGCTGAAATAGATTTTCTCAAGTTTATTTTGCAATTTTTCTTCCCGGCACAGATTTTACTCGTTTTCTCTGCCGCGTCGAACCTAGCCCTACACGGATTCCTACCGAGGGCAGCGATTTATGGTCATTTTCGCTGCCGCGCCCGCGAGCCCGCTACAAAGCAACATGGGAGCCACTTCTGCCCGTCTCAAAATCGGCTAATTCTCTGCTGTGGTCGTGTTCTGCCGCGACCACACATAAACACTCCGTTTTCCTACCGCGACAGCATAATTTCTGGCCATTTTTCTGCCGCGGGATAGCATGGGTTCTAGTAAGTTTTGGCAGTTTTTGGCGGTGTAAAGCAATTTTGATCGGAAATAACTTTTACATACGAACTCCGTTTTCGACGCACGGGTACTCAAACTGCTCGGGAGTAAAAAGTGCATCCAGCCTAAACCAGCTTCGTTTGGTTACGGTAGTTTTCGACGCTCAAAATCCCCAAATTCGTTCGGGAACATTTTCATTTTTTCCATTTTTAGTTTTCAGATTCGGCTGAAATAGTTTTTCTCTAGTTTATTTTGCAATTTTTCTACCCGACACAGATTTTACTCGTTTTCTCTGCCACGTCGAACCTAGTCCTACACGGATTCCAACTGAGGGCAGCGCTTTTGGTCAGTTTTTCTGCCGCGCCCACGATCGCTACAAAGCAACGTGCCCGCCACTTCTGCCCGACAAAAAACGGGCTAATTCTCTGTTGTGGACGTGTTCTGCCGCGAGGACACATAAACACGCTGTTTTCCTACCGCGATGACACAATTTCTTCCCACTTTCATGCCGCGGGATAGCACGGGTTCTAGTAAATTTCGGCAATTTTTTGCGGTGTTAGTAAAGCATCTTTGATCGGCCATAACTTTTACATACGAACTCCGTTTTCGATGCACAAGTAGTCAAAACGTTCGGGAGTAAAAAGTGCATCCAGCGTGAACCAACATTGTTTGTTAACGGGAGTTTTTGACGCTCAAAATCCCCAAATTCATTCGGGAAATTTTTCATTTTTCCACTTTTAGTTTTCAGATTCGGCTGAAAAAGTTTTTCTCAAGTTTATTTTGCAATTTTTCTTCCCGGCACAGATTTTACTCGTTTTCTCTGCCGCGTCGAACCAAGACCTACACGGATTCCTACCGAGGGCAGCGATTTATGGTCACTTTCGCTGCCGCGCCCGCGAACCCGCTACAAAGCAACATGCGAGCCACTTCTGCCCGTCTCAAAATCGGCTTATTCTCTACTGTGGTCGTGTTCTGCCGCGACCACACATAAACACTCCGTTTTCCTACCGCGACAGCATAATTTCTGCCCATTTTTTCTGCCGCGGGATAGCCTGGGTTCTAGTAAATTTTGGCAGTTTTTGGCGGTGTAAAGCAATTTGGATCGGCCATAACTTTTACATACGAAATCCGTTTTCGACGCACGGGTACTCAAACTGCTCGGGAGTAAAAAGTGCATCCAGCCTAAACCAGCTTGGTCTGTTTACGGCAGTTTTCGACGCTCAAAATCCCCAAATTCGTTCGGAAACATTTTCATTTTTTCCATTTTTAGTTTTCAGATTCGGCTGAAATAGTTTTTCTCTAGTTTATTTTGCAATTTTTGTACCCGGCACAGATTTTACTCGTTTTCTCTGCCTCGTCGAAGCTAGTCCTACACGGATTCCAACTGAGGGCAGCGCTTTTGGTCAGTTTTTCTGCCGCGCCCACGAACTCGCTACAAAGCAACGTGCCCGCCACTTCTGCCCGGCAAAAAACGGGCTAATTCTCTGTCGTGGTCGTGTTCTGCCGTGAGGACACATAAACACGCTGTTTTCCTACCGCGATGACACAATTTCTGCCCACTTTCATGCCGCGGGATAGCACGGGTTCTAGTAAATTTCGGCAGTTTTTTGCGGTGTTAGTAAAGCATCTTTGGTCGGCCATAACTTTTACAAACGAACTCCGTTTTCGATGCACAAGTAGTCAAAATGCTCGGGAGTAAAAAGTGCATCCAGCCCGAACCAACATCGTTTGTTTACGGCAGTTTTTGACGCTCAAAATCACCAAATTCATTCAGGAAATTTTTCATTTCTCCACTTTTAGTTTTTAGATTCGGCTGAAATAGTTTTTCTCAAGTTTATTTTGCAATTTTTCTTCCCGGCACAGATTTTACTCGTTTTCTCTGCCGCGTCGAACCTAGCCCTACATGGATTCCTACCGAGGGCAGCGATTTATGGTCACTTTCGCTGCCGCGCCCGCGAGCCCGCTACAAGCAACATTCGAGCCACTTCTGCCCGTCTCAAAATCGGCTAATTCTCTGCGGTGATCGTGTTGTGCCGCGACCACACATAAACACTCTGTTTTCCTACCGCGACAGCATAATTTCTGCCCATTTTTCTGCCGTGGGATAGCATGGGTTCTAGTAAATTTTGGCAGTTTTTGGCGGTGTAAAGCAATTTTGATCGGCAATAACTTTTACATACGAACTCCGTTTTCGACGCACGGGTACTCAAACTGCTCGGGAGTAAAAAGTGCATCCAGCCTAAACCAGCTTCGTCTGTTTACGGTAGTTTTCGACGCTCAAAATCCCCAAATTCCTTCGGGAACATTTTCATTTTTCCATTTTTAGTTTTCAGATTCGGCTGAAATAGTTTTTCTCTAGTTTATTTAGCAATTTTTCTACCCGGCACAGATTTTACTTGTTTTCTCTGCCTCGTCGAACCTAGTCCTACACGGATTCCAACCGAGGGCAGCGATTTTGGTCAGTTTTTCTGCCGCGCCCACGAACTCGCTACAAAGCAACGTGCCCGCCACTTCTGCCCGGCAAAAAACAGGCTAATTCTCTGTCGTGGTCGTGTTCTGCCGCGAGGACACATAAACACGCTGTTTTCCTACCGCGATGACACAATTTCTGCCCACTTTCATGCCGCGGGATAGCACGGGTTCTAGTAAACTTCGGCAGTTTTTTGCGGTGTTAGTAAAGCATCTTTGATCGGCCATAACTTTTACATACGAACTCCGTTTTTGATGCACAAGTAGTCAAAACGCTCGGGAGTAAAAAGTGCATCCAGCCCGAACCAACATCGTTTGTTTACGGCAGTTTTTGACGCTCAAAATCACCAAATTCATTCGGGAAATTTTTCATTTCTCCACTTTTAGTTTTTAGATTCGGCTGAAATAGTTTTTCTCAAGTTTATTTTCCAATTTTTCTTCCCGGCACAGATTTTACTCGTTTTCTCTGCCGCGTCGAACCTAGCCCTACTCAGATTCCTACCGAGGGCAGCGATTTATGGTCACTTTCGCTGCCGCGCCCGCGAGCCCGCTACAAAGCAACATTCGAGCCACTTCTGCCCGTCTCAAAATCGGCTAATTCTCTGCGGTGATCGTGTTCTGCCGCGACCACACATAAACACTCCGTTTTCCTACCGCGACAGCATAATTTCTGCCCATTTTTCTGCCGTGGGATAGCAGGGTTCTAGTAAATTTTGGCAGTTTTTGCCGGTGTAAAGCAATTTTGATCGGCAATAAGTTTTACATACGAACTCGTTTTCGACGCACGGGTACTCAAACTGCTCGGGAGTCAAAAGTGCATCCAGCCTAAACCAGCTTCGTCTGTTTACGGTAGTTTTCGACGCTCAAAATCCCCAAATTCCTTCGGGAACATTTTCATTTTTCCATTTTTAGTTTTCAGATTCGGCTGAAATAGTTTTTCTCTAGTTTATTTAGCAATTTTTCTACCCGGCACAGATTTTACTTGTTTTCTCTGCCTCGTCGAACCTAGTCCTACACGGATTCCAACCGAGGGCAGCGATTTTGGTCAGTTTTTCTGCCGCGCCCACGAACTCGCTACAAAGCAACGTGCCCGCCACTTCTGCCCGGCAAAAAACAGGCTAATTCTCTGTCGTGGTCGTGTTCTGCCGCGAGGACACATAAACACGTTGTTTTCCTACCGCGATGACACAATTTCTGCCCACTTTCATGCCGCGGGATAGCACGGGTTCTAGTAAACTTCGGCAGTTTTTTGCGGTGTTAGTAAAGCATCTTTGATCGGCCATAACTTTTACATACGAACTCCGTTTTTGATGCACAAGTAGTCAAAACGCGGGAGTAAAAAGTGCATCCAGCCGAACCAACATCGTTTGTTTACGGCAGTTTTTGACGCTCAAAATCACCAAATTCATTCGGGAAATTTTTCATTTCTCCACTTTTAGTTTTTAGATTCGGCTGAAATAGTTTTTCTCAAGTTTATTTTGCAATTTTTCTTCCCGGCACAAATTTTACTCGTTTTCTCTGCCGCGTCGAACCTAGCCCTACTCGGATTCCTACCGAGGGCAGCGATTTATGGTCACTTTCGCTGCCGCGCCCGCGAGCCCGCTACAAAGCAACATGCGAGCCACTTCTGCCCGTCTCAAAATCGGCTAATTCTCTGCTGTGGTCATGTTCTGCCGCGACCACACATAAACACTCCGTTTTCCTACCGCGACAGCATAATTTCTGGCCATTTTTCTGCATGGGTTCTAGTAAATTTTGGCAGTTTTTGGCGGTGTAAAGCAATTTTGATCGGCCATAACTTTTACATACGAACTCCGTTTTCAACGCACGGGTACTCAAACTGCTCGGGAGTAAAAAGTGCATCCAGCCTAAACCAGCTTCGTCTGTTTACGACAGTTTTCGACGCTCAAAATCCCCAAATTCGTTGGGGAACATTTTCATTTTTTCCATTTTTAGTTTTCAGATTCGGCTAAAATAGTTTTTCTCTAGTTTATTTTGCAATTTTTCTACCCGACACAGATTTTACTCGTTATCTCTGCCTCGTCGAACCTAGTCCTACACGGATTCCAACCGAGGGCAGCGCTTTTGGTCAGTTTTTCTGCCGCGCCCACGAACTCGCTACAAAGCAACGTGCCCGCCACTTCTGCCCGACAGAAAACGGGCTAATTCTCTGTTGTGGTCGTGTTCTGCCGCGAGGACACATAAACACGCTGTTTTCCTACCGCGATGACACAATTTCTGCCCACTTTCATGCCGCGGGATAGCACGGGTTCTAGTAAATTTCGGCAGTTTTTTGCGGTGTTAGTAAAGCATCTTTGATCGGCCATAACATTTACATACGAACTCCGTTTTCGATGCACAAGTAGTCAAAACGTTCGGGAGTAAAAAGTGCATCCAGCGTGAACCAACATTGTTTGTTAACGGGAGTTCTTGACGCTCAAAATCCCCAAATTCATTCGGGAAATTTTTCATTTTTCCACTTTTAGTTTTCAGATTCGGCTGAAATAGTTTTTCTCAAGTTTATTTTGCAATTTTTCTTCCCGGCACAGATTTTACTCGTTTTCTCTGCCGCGTCGAACCTAGCCCTACACGGATTCCTACCGAGGGCAGCGATTTATGGTCACTTTCGCTGCCGCGCCCGCGAACCCGCTACAAAGCAACATGCGAGCCACTTCTGCCCGTCTCAAAATCGGCTAATTCTCTGTTGTGGTCGTGTTCTGCCGCGACCACACATAAACACTCCGTTTTCCTACCGTGACAGCATAATTTCTGCCCATTTTTCTGCTGCGGGATAGCCTGGGTTCTAGTAAATTTTGGTAGTTTTTGGCGGTGTAAAGCAATTTGGATCGGCCATAACTTTTACATACGAACTCCGTTTTCGACGCACGGGTACTCAAACTGCTCGGGAGTAAAAAGTGCATCCAGCCTAAACCAGCTTCGTCTGTTTACGGAAGTTTTCGACGCTCAAAATCCCCAAATTCGTTCGAGAACATTTTCATTTTTTCCATTTTTAGTTTTCAGATTCGGCTGAAATAGTTTTTCTCTAGTTTATTTTGCAATTTTTCTACCCGGCACAAATTTTACTCGTTTTCTCTGCCTCGTCGAACCTAGTCCTACACGGATTCCAACTGAGGGCAGCGCTTTTGGTCAGTTTTTCTGCCGCGCCCACGAACTCGCTACAAAGCAACGTGCCCGCCACTTCTGCCCGGCAAAAAACGGGCTAATTCTCTGTCGTGGTCGTGTTCTGCCGTGAGGACACATAAACACGCTGTTTTCCTACCGCGATGACACAATTTCTGCCCACTTTCATGCCACGGGATAGCACGGGTTCTAGTAAATCTCGGCAGTTTTTTGCGGTGTTAGTAAAGCATCTTTGATCGGCCATAACTTTTACAAACGAACTCCATTTTCGATGCACAAGTAGTCAAAACGCTCGGGAGTAAAAAGTGCATCCAGCCCGAACCAACATCGTTTGTTTACGACAGTTTTTGACGCTCAAAATCACCAAATTCATTCGGGAAATTTTTCATTTCTCCACTTTTAGTTTTTAGATTCGGCTGAAATAGTTTTTCTCAAGTTTATTTTGCAATTTTTCTTCCCGGCACAGATTTTACTCGTTTTCTCTGCCGCGTCGAACCTAGCCCTACACGGATTCCTACCGAGGGCAGCGATTTATGGTCACTTTCGCTGCCGCGCCCGCGAGCCCGCTACAAAGCAACATTCGAGCCACTTCCGCCCGTCTCAAAATCGGCTAATTCTCTGCTGTGATCGTGTTCTGCCGCGACCACACATAAACACTCCGTTTTCCTACCGCGACAGCATAATTTCTGCCCATTTTTCTCCCGCGGGATAGCATGGGTTCTCGTAAATTTTGGCAGTTTTTGGCGGTGTAAAGCAATTTTGATCGGCAATAACTTTTACATACGAACTCCGTTTTCGACGCACGGGTACTCAAACTGCTCGGGAGTAAAAAGTGCATCCAGCCTAAACCAGCTTCGTGTGTTTACGGCAGTTTTCGACGCTCAAAATCCCCAAATTCGTTCGGGAACATTTTCATTTTTCCTTTTTATTTTCAGATTCGGCTGAAATAGTTTTTCTCTAGTTTATTTAGCAATTTTTCTACCCGGCACAGATTTTACTTGTTTTCTCTGCCTCGTCGAACCTAGTCCTACACGGATTCCAACCGAGGGCAGCGATTTTGGTCAGTTTTTCTGCCGCGCCCACGAACTCGCTACAAAGCAACGTGCCCGCCACTTCTGCCCGGCAAAAAACAGGCTAATTCTCTGTCGTGGTCGTGTTCTGCCGCGAGGACACATAAACACGCTGTTTTCCTACCGCGATGACATAATTTCTGCCCACTTTCATGCCGCGGGATAGCACGGGTTCTAGTAAATTTCGGCAGTTTTTTGCGGTGTTAGTAAAGCATCTTTGATCGGCCATAACTTTTACATACGAACTCCGTTTTCGATGCACAAGTAGTCAAAATGCTCGGGAGTAAAAAGTGCATCTAGCCCGAACTAACATCGTTTGTTTACGGCAGTTTTTGACGCTCAAAATCACCAAATTCATTCGGGAAATTTTTCATTTCTCCACTTTTAGTTTTTAGATTCGGCTGAAATAGTTTTTCTCAAGTTTATTTTGCATTTTTTCTTCCCGGCACAGATTTTACTCGTTTTCTCTGCCGCGTCGAACCTAGCCCTACACGGATTCCTACCGAGGGCAGCGATTTATGGTCACTTTCGCTGCCGCGCCCGCGAGCCCGCTACAAAGCAACATTCGAGCCACTTCCGCCCGTCTCAAAATCGGCTAATTCTCTGCTGTGATCGTGTTCTGCCGCGACCACACATAAACACTCCGTTTTCCTACCGCGACAGCATAATTTCTGCCCATTTTTCTCCCGCGGGATAGCATGGGTTCTCGTAAATTTTGGCAGTTTTTGGCGGTGTAAAGCAATTTTGATCGGCAATAACTTTTACATACGAACTCCGTTTTCGACGCACGGGTACTCAAACTTGTCGGGAGTAAAAAGTGCATCCAGCCTAAACCAGCTTCGTGTGTTTACGGCAGTTTTCGACGCTCAAAATCCCCAAATTCGTTCGGGAACATTTTCATTTTTCCATTTTTATTTTTCAGATTCGGCTGAAATAGTTTTTCTCTAGTTTATTTAGCAATTTTTCTACCCGGCACAGATTTTACTTGTTTTCTCTGCCTCGTCGAACCTAGTCCTACACGGATTCCAACCGAGGGCAGCGATTTTGGTCAGTTTTTCTGCGCGCCCACGAACTCGCTACAAAGCAACGTGCCGCCACTTCTGCCGGCAAAAAACAGGCTAATTCTCTGTCGTGGTCGTGTTCTGCCGCGAGGACACATAAACACGCTGTTTTCCTACCGCGATGACACAATTTCTGCCCACTTTCATGCCACGGGATAGCACGGGTTCTAGTAAATTTCGGCAGTTTTTTGCGGTGTTAGTAAAGCATCTTTGATCGGCCATAACTTTTACATACGAACTCCGTTTTCGATGCACAAGTAGTCAAAACGCTCGGGAGTAAAAAGTGCATCCAGCCCGAACCAACATCGTTTGTTTACGGCAGTTTTTGACGCTCAAAATCACCAAATTCATTCGGGAAATTTTTCATTTCTCCACTTTTAGTTTTTAGATTCGGCTGAAATAGTTTTTCTCAAGTTTATTTTGCAATTTTTCTTCCCGGCACAGATTTTACTCGTTTTCTCTGCCGCGTCGAACCTAGCCCTACACGGATTCCTACCGAGGGCAGCGATTTATGGTCACTTTCGCTGCCGCGCCCGCGAGCCCGCTACAAAGCAACATGCGAGGCACTTCTGCCCGTCTCAAAATCGGCTAATTCTCTGTTGTGGTCGTGTTCTGCCGCGACCACACATAAACACTCCGTTTTCCTACCGCGACAACATAATTTCTGGCCATTTTTCTGCCGCGGGATAGCATGGGTTCTAGTAAATTTTGGCAGTTTTTGGCGGTGTAAAGCAATTTTGATCGGCAATAACTTTTACATACGAACTCCGTTTTCGACGCACGGGTACTCAAACTGCTCGGGAGTAAAAAGTGCATCCAGCCTAAACCAGCTTCGTCTGTTTACGGAAGTTTTCGACGCTCAAAATCCCCAAATTCGTTCGGGAACATTTCATTTTTCCATTTTTATTTTTCAGATTCGGCTGAAATAGTTTTTCTCTAGTTTATTTAGCAATTTTTCTACCCGGCACAGATTTTACTTGTTTTCTCTGCCTCGTCGAACCTAGTCCTACACGGATTCCAACCGAGGGCAGCGATTTTGGTCAGTTTTTCTGCCGCGCCCACGAACTCGCTACAAAGCAACGTGCCCGCCACTTCTGCCCGGCAAAAAACAGGATAATTCTCTGTCGTGGTCGTGTTCTGCCGCGAGGACACATAAACACGCTGTTTTCCTACCGCGATGACACAATTTCTGCCCACTTTCATGCCGCGGGATAGCACGGGTTCTAGTAAATTTCGGCAGTTTTTTGCGGTGTTAGTAAAGCATCTTTGATCCGCCATAACTTTTACGTACGAACTCCGTTTTCGATGCACAAGTAGTCAAAACGATCGGGAGTAAAAAGTGCATCCAGCCCGAACCAACATCGTTTGTTTACGGCAGTTTTTGACGCTCAAAATCACCAAATTCATTCGGGAAATTTTTCATTTCTCCACTTTTAGTTTTTAGATTCGGCTGAAATAGTTTTTCTCAAGTTTATTTTGCAATTTTTCTTCCCGACACAGATTTTACTCGTTTTCTCTGCCGCGTCGAACCTAGCCCTACACGGATTCCTACCGAGGGCAGCGATTTATGGTCACTTTCGCTGCCGCGCCCGCGAGCCCGCTACAAAGCAACATGCGAGGCACTTCTGCCCGTCTCAAAATCGGCTAATTCTCTGTTGTGGTCGTGCTCTGCCGCGACCACACATAAACACTCCGTTTTCCTACCGCGACAGCATAATTTCTGGCCATTTTTCTGCCGCGGGATAGCATGGGTTCTAGTAAATTTGGCAGTTTTTGGCGGGTGTAAAGCAATTTTGATCGGCCATAACTTTTACATACGAACTCCGTTTTCGACGCACGGGTACTCAAACTGCTCGGGAGTAAAAAGTGCATCCAGCCTAAACCAGCTTCGTCTGTTTACGGCAGTTTTCGACGCTCAAAATCCCCAAATTTGTTCGGGAACATTTTCATTTTTTCCATTTTTAGTTTCAGATTCGGCTGAAATAGTTTTTCTCTAGTTTATTTTGCAATTTTTCTACCCGGCACAGATTTTACTCGTTTTCTCTGCCTCGTCGAACCTAGTCCTACACGGATTCCAATTGAGGGCAGCGCTTTTGGTCAGTTTTTCTGCCGCGCCCACGAACTCGCTACAAAGCAACGTGCCCGCCACTTCTGCCCGACAAAAAACAGGCTAATTCTCTGTTGTGGACGTGTTCTGCCGCGAGGACACATAAACACGTTGTTTTTCTACCGCGATGACACAATTTCTGCCCACTTTCATGCCGCGGGATAGCAGGGGTTCTAGTAAATTTCGGCAGTTTTTTGCGGTGTTAGTAAAGCATCTTTGATCGGCCATAACATTTACATACGAACTCCGTTTTCGATGCACAAGTAGTCAAAACGTTCGGGAGTAAAAAGTGCATCCAGCGTGAACCAACATTGTTTGTTAACGGGAGTTTTTGACGCTCAAAATGCCCAAATTCATTCGGGAAATTTTTCATTTTTCCACTTTTAGTTTTCAGATTCGGCTGAAATAGTTTTTCTCAAGTTTATTTTGCAATTTTTCTTCCCGGCATAGATTTTACTCGTTTTCTCTGCCGCGTCGAACCTAGCCCTACACGGATTCCTACCGAGGGCAGCGATTTATGGTCAATTTCGCTGCCGCGCCCGCGAACCCGCTACAAAGCAACATGCGAGCCACTTCTGCCCGTCTTAAAATCGGCTAATTCTCTGTTGTGGTCGTGTTCTGCCGCGACCACACATAAACACTCCGTTTTCCTACCGTGACAGCATAATTTCTGCCCATTTTTCTGCAGCGGGATAGCCTGGGTTCTAGTAAATTTTGGCAGTTTTTGGCGGTGTAAAGCAATTTGGATCGGGCATAACTTTTACATACGAACTCCGTTTTCGACGCACGGGTACTCAAACTGCTCGGGAGTAAAAAGTGCATCTAGCCTAAACCAGCTTCGTCTGTTTACGGCAGTTTTCGACGCTCAAAATCCCCAAATTCGTTCGGGAACATTTTCATTTTTTCCATTTTTAGTTTTCAGATTCGGCTAAAATAGTTTTTCTCTAGTTTATTTTGCAAATTTTCTACCCGGCACAGATTTTACTCGTTTTCTCTGCCTCGTCGAACCTAGTCCTACACGGATTCCAACTGAGGGCAGCGCTTTTGGTCAGTTTTTGTGCCGCGCCCATAAACTCGCTACAAAGCAACGTGCCCGCCACTTCTGCCCGGCAAAAAACGGGCTAATTCTCTGTCGTGGACGTGTTCTGCCGCGAGGACACATAAACACGCTGTTCTCCTACCGCGATGACACAATTTCTGCCCACTTTCATGCCGCGGGATAGCACGGGTTCTAGTAATTTTTGGCAGTTTTTTGCGGTGTTAGTAAAGCATCTTTGATCGGCCATAACTTTTACATACGAACTCCGTTTTCGATGCACAAGTAGTCAAAACGCTCGGGAGTAAAAAGTGCATCCAGCGTGAACCAACATTGTTTGTTAACGGGAGTTTTTGACGCTCAAAATCCCCAAATTCATTCGGGAAATTTTTCATTTTTCCACTTTTAGTTTTCAGATTCGGCTGAAATAGTTTTTCTCAAGTTTATTTTGCAATTTTTCTTCCCGGCACAGATTTTACTCGTTTTCTCTGCCGCGTCGAACCTAGCCCTACACGGATTCCTACCGAGGGCAGCGATTTATGGTCACTTTCGCTGTCGCGCCCGCGAGCCCGCTATAAAGCAACATGCGAGCCACTTCTGCCTGTCACAAAATCGGCTAATTCTCTGCCGTGGTCGTGTTCTCCCGCGACCACACATAAACACTCCGTTTTCCTACCGCGCCAGCATAATTTCTGCCCATTTTTCCGCCGTAGGATAGCATGGGTTCTAGTAAATTTTGGCAGTTTTTGGCGGTGTAAAGCAATTTTGATCGGCCATAACTTTTACATACGAACTCCGTTTTGGACGCACGAGTACTCAAACTGCTCGGGAGTAAAAAGTGCATCCAGCCTAAACCCACTTTGTCTGTTTACGGCAATTTTCGACGCTCAAAATCCCCAAATTTGTTCGGGAACATTTTCATTTTTCCATTTTTAGTTTTCAGATTCGGCTGAAATAGTTTTTCTCTAGTTTATTTTGCAATTTTTCTACCCGGCACAAATTTTACTCGTTTTCTCTGCCTTGTCGAACCTAGTCCTACACGGATTCCAACTGAGGGCAGCGCTTTTGGCCAGTTTTTATGCCGCGCCCACGAACTCGCTACAAAGCAACGTGCCCGCCACTTCTGCCCGGCAAAAAACGGGCTAATTCTCTGTCGTGGACGTGTTCTGACGCGAGGACACATAAACACGCTGTTTTCCTACCGCGATGACACAATTTCTGCCCACTTTCATGCCGCGGGATAGCACGGGTTCTAGTAAATTTCTGCAGTTTTTTGCGGTGTTAGTAAAGCATCTTTGATTGGCCATAACTTTTACATACGAACTCCGTTTTCCATGCACAAGTAGTCAAAACGCTCGGGAGTAAAAAGTGCATCCAGCGTGAACCAACATTGTTTGTTAACGGGAGTTTTTGACGCTCAAAATCCCCAAATTCATTTGGGAAATTTTTTTATTTTTCCACTTTTAGTTTTCAGATTCGGCTGAAATAGTTTTTCTCAAGTTTATTTTGCAATTTTTCTTCCCGGCACAGATTTTACTCGTTTTCTCTGCCGCGTCGAGCCTAGCCCTACACGGATTCCTACCGAGGGCAGCGATTTATGGTCACTTTCGCTGCCGCGCCCGCGAGCCCGCTACAAAGCAACATGCGAGCCACTTCTGCCTATCACAAAATCGGCTAATTCTCTGCCGTGGTCGTGTTCTGCCGCGACCACACATAAACACTCTGTTTTCCTACGCGACAGCATAATTTCTACCCATTTTTCCGCCGCAGGATAGCATCGGTTCTAGTAAATTTTGGCAGTTTTTGGCGGTGTAAAGCAATTTTGATCGGCCATAACTTTTACATACGAACTCCGTTTTGGACGCACGAGTACTCAAAATGCTCTGGAGTAAAAAGTGCATCCAGCCTAAACCAACTTTTATGTTTTCGGCAATTTTCGACGCTCAAAATCCCAAATTCGTTCGGGAACATTTTCATTTTTCCATTTTTAGTTTTCAGATTCGGCTAAAATAGTTTTTCTCTAGTTTATTTTGCAATTTTTCTACCCGGCAAAGATTTTACTAGTTTTCTCTGCCTCGTCGAACCTAGTCCTAAGGATTCCAACTGAGGGCAGCGCTTTTGGTCAGTTTTTATGCCGCGCCCACGAACTCGCAACAAAGCAACGTGCCGCCACTTCTGCCCGGCAAAAAACGGGCTAATTCTCTGTCGTGGACGTGTTCTGCCGCGAGGACACAGAAACACGCTGATTTCCTACCGCGATGACACAATTTTTGCCCACTTTCATGCCACGGGATAGCACGGGTTCTAGTAAATTTCGGCAGTTTTTTGCGGTGTTAGTAAAGCATCTTTGATCGGCCATAACTTTTACATACGAACTCCGTTTTCGATGCACAAGTTGATAATGGGTAGCCCGATTTCTCAGTGAACTCTCTTGATAAATTGATAACAATGTGATACCTCGCTCTCCTTTGGCTAAACCCTATTACCAATTGCAACAGCACTTAACCCCTTTGGATATTCGAGACTCCACACTCTTGCACACGTAGCCACCGACTTCAAGTGGTCCTGTTTCTCTTTATTCCCAGTGGAACAGCATCATACACTCAGATTTGCAAAGGTATATGATTCAAGATGAATGCTTCAAGCAATACAATCTAGAAGTCTAGAGTTTTTGTTTTAACGTAGTCTATCCTAATCTATGCGCCCAAGGGGTATATATGAGGGGTGGGTGCGGCCACAAGGTACCTTGCGCAAGCAACACCCACCAACCCGAATAGGAACCCAACATGGGTCTAGTTTTGGACTTGGACTCAACCACAATAGATACAAACCGACCCATGCTAGGGATGCGGCCATAATGGTATACAAAACATGTGTAACTATAATTGGACTCTTTATGGCGCATTGATACTTCTTTGTGGGCGCCCTCCTCTTGTTATGTCCCTCATGAGTGTGGAATAATAATCTAGCACTTGTTTTCCACACTTGTAGCATTGTTTTCAACATGATCAATATTTGTTTTCAACTCCTCTTGAACTCCATCTTCATCGATGTGCATCATCTCTCCTTGTTCTCCCTCCTTAATGCTTGTGTTATCAACAAAACTAAGAATACAAACATGCATGGATTTAGGTAGTATAAAGATCTCATAATTACAAATGTTTATACTCAAGTAGGAGTGAATTCACCTGTTGTTGTAATAGTCTAGTCCTTGATCTTGTCATGGGACCAATCCTCACGTCATCATTCTTTGTAGGAATATCATCATGTGAAACAATAGGTGAAACACTAGGGATGTCCTCATCACAAGTAGTCAAAACGCTCGGGAGTAAAAAGTGCATCCAGCATGAACCAACATTGTTTGTTTACGGGAGTTTTTGACGCTCAAAATCCCCAAATTCATTCGGGAAATTTTTCATTTTTCCACTTTTAGTTTTCAGATTTGGCTGAAATAGTTTTTCTCAAGTTTATTTTGCAATTTTTCTTCCCGGTACAGATTTTACTCGTTTTCTCTGACGCGTCGAACCTAGCCCTACACGGATTCCTACCGAGGGCAGCGATTTATGGTCACTTTCGCTGCCGCGCTCGCGAGCCCGCTACAAAGCAACATGCGAGCCACTTCTGCCCGTCACAAAATCGGCTAATTCTCTGCCGTGGTCGTGTTCTGCCGCGACCACACATAAACACTCCGTTTTTCCTACCGCGACAGCATAATTTCTGCCCATTTTTCCAGTGCGGGATAGCATGGGTTCTAGTAAATTTTGCCAGTTTTGGCGGTGTTAGTAAAGCAATTTCGATCGGCCATAACTTTTACATACGAACTCCGTTTTCAACGCATGGGTACTCAAACTGCTCGGGAGTAAAAAGTGCATCCAGCCTAAACCAGCTTCGTCTGTTTACGGCAGTTTCGACGCTCAAAATCCCCAAATTCTTTCAGGAACATTTTCATTTTTCCATTTTTAGTTTTCAGATTCGGCTGATGAGGATATCATAGGGGTCCATGGTGAATGCAAATGCTTGAGTTGGATGGAAATATTGAGTCTCACTGATATTTATTATAAGGTGAATTCTTTCCTAGTAATAAAGTGTTTGTGTTTATGAGAATGTTATACTACCTAAGCCTATGAATTTATGTATTATTAGGTTTATAATAATACAAACATGGATGGAGAAGAGGAAGCAAGAAGCAAAGGAAGAAGGCATGGAAAACAACAACAAGGAATAAATGTTTCAGTTCAGACTGCCAGGAGTCCCGAATTTGAAATAGTCATGGATTCTTCATACGGGCTCCAAATACAGCAAACGAGCAAAATACGGATAGGGAATTGATGGGCTTTCCAATGGATCCAGCCCATCAAGAAATTAGACTCGTGCAAGCCGTGGTGACCGAAACAATCCACGAATAGTTTTCTGCCAGATTCCAAATAGAGTCCAATTGGCTGCACCCATGTTGGGTCAGTTTGTATCCGAGTTGGTTGAGTCCAAACAAGTAGGAATAGGTGAATTTCGTGGGGAAACACCCACCCCCTCATATATACCCCTTGGGGCGAATTAGATAGTTAGACTACGTTAAAAAAAAAACCCTAGACTTCTAGATTGTATTGCTTGAAGCATTCATCTTGAATCATCATACCTTTGCAAATCTGAGTGTATTCTGCTGTTCACTGGGAATAAGGAGAAACAGGACCACTTGTAGTCGGTGGCTACGTGTGCAAGACTGTGGAGTCTCGAATATCCGAAGGGGTTAAGTGTTGTTGCAATTGGTAACAGGGTTTAGCCAAAGGAGAGAGCGAGGTATCACATTGGTTATCAAAAGTTCACTGAGAAGATCGGGCTACCCTTATCATCTTGGTATCAGAGCGATCGCGTGCAGATCCGCGTTACCACTAGCCGCCAAACGCGTCGCCGAACGCGCGGTTCCGAGCGACCGCGTGGATCTCTGTCGGTTCCGAGCGATCCACCTGATCCCTGCGCGCGCGCTGTGCTCCGGGACTGGGTCCATCATCGCGCCGGTTGCTGATTCGTCGCTGGACAAGTCCACGCGTTCCTGTCCACTCGCGTGATCCGCGCTGCTGATCCCACCCACCCGCATCGGAGTCCAATCGCGCGCCTCCTATCCGCGCGTTTCCTGGGATTCGTCGTAACCGCAAAACGCGTGTTAGCTGTCGCCGCTACCTGCCAAACCGCAGAAACCACGACGTTCCACCAGCCGCGCGCGCCTCACGTATCCTGCCAAACGCTACGCGCCAATCGCGCGCGTCCCTGGTCCCTGGCACAATTCCCTGTGGCGTGTCCATACGCGCCAATAGAAACGCGCCGGACGCGCGCACGCTCGATCCTTGTTGGATTCGCTCGCCTGGTCTTGAACCGCGCGTTATTTTCTTTTTCGTGGAGCTGTTTCACTACCGACACGGTTTCAAGTCCGTGCAAAGTCCGCAAAGCTGCAATCCAACTCCTCGAAGTCCGCGCGTGCACACCACACATCACATTGTTGACCCGTTTTCTCTCTGTTTTTATTACTAGTTTTCTTTCATTTTTCTTCCGTTTTTATCTCTAGGATTTCTTGGCCAATCTTTGTGAAACTTAGACACAGCCTATCTACAGCAATAAATTAGGTATCTTACCCATAAGACTAGCTATTTTCTTGCTCTTTTTCAGGCGGCTCACTATTATATTGTGTCACATTGATCTAGCCGTCATTTTCATTTGCTCCATTAGTTGTTTTCGGCCATAAAAAGTATAAAAAAAAAGAGAAAAACAGAAAAAGCAAAAAGAGAAAAATAGAAAAAGCAAAAAGAGAGGCCATTGAGACACATTGCTATTATTATCATTTGGAGCTGTTTTTATTGCTATCATTGACACTACACATTGAGCAATCTTGTGCCTGATTATCATTGAGCTTAGCTAGTGTCTTTCTAGAGCATTGCAAAATTTCCTACATATATTTGCATTGCCACTTTTGTCTCCATATTTGGTGTGTGTTTCCCTAGGTGTTATTCTATCATCACAAGCAGCAAATAGGACTTGTTAATTGGTGATTGTTAGGTATCCATACCAAGCCCCACCATATAACCTGTTTTACCTTTGTGAGAGCAAAAATCCCTGGGTATTCTATTCTCCACATCAAGTCACACTAGTTGATACTACTTGTTGGTAAGTTATTCTATTCACTTTGGAACGGTAAGGATCACATCTTTGCTGGTTTTTAAGTGAGTTGAGAGTGCCACCATATGCATCTTGCCAAATATTATTTGCACTAACAATGGTTGTTTCTGTAAAGGAAAACCATATTGTGTGGGTTCTGTTTGCAGTGATTCATTTTGGGAGGAGAATGCTAGTGGGATCCCTGCATCAGATTTGTTCCACTTCACCGCAGACATCACAGGTAGTTCTGAGGTTGCTATTACCCTTGATAAGGGTCACGGTACGATTTTATTAGTTCTGAGGTTGTTGAACATTTGCAGTTGCTTCCAACGACAAATCATCCATTTATCTTACCTACTAATGATGATAAACTTATTATTACTCACATGGTTTTTGTTCACTTAACCATTCATGGCCATATGGAACGACTTTTATGTTATGTGCTTCCTAGAGCATTTACTTGTTGTCATCTTTTGTTAGGACAAAAATGGTGCCATAGATATAAGGTTAATTTTGCTAGCCATTATCCTGATATACAATTCTTCTGGAACAATAAGAAAAGTTGGATAATACATGCATCACATAAAACATTGCAAAGAGTTATGAAGCAAAACTTATGTGCACCTATGGATGAGAGTGTGGTTGTTGTAGAAAACATGGGAGTTGAAGTTAATGAGACATGTGAGGTTATTTCTAATGTAATCATGTCTACTCCTAGTGTTGTTTCTTGTGATGTGCAGGTTGCTTTTGAAGAAAGGGAGCCCATAGTAACATCATCACCACCACCATTGGAGGAGCATGTCATTGTTCCTAGTGTTATTTCTTGTTATATGCAGGTTACTTTTGAAGAAAGGGAGCCACAACAAGTAGAACCTGCATCACCACTGGAGATAGTTGAATTGGTACCTAATAATTCTGAGGAGGATGCTATTGATAAAGGTGCTGATTTCGTGTTACCACTCTCAAGTATTGAATTATGTGAACCCACTAAATTGCTAGTTGATTCTAGTGAGTTAACAAGCATAGATAGTCCAACTACATGTGATAATATGCTAATTTCGAAATTTAATCATGTGGTTTTGATTTCACATAAGGAAGTACTTGCTAAAATACCACCTAATGATATTGTGGATTACATCATGTTTAATGAATCAATTAATGTGCAAAGTGCTATGAAAAAGGTTGCTGAAATTTTATATGTCAATTCTAGCAACTATGTTTCTTCTTTCACTTTTAACTTGATGGTGACTATAACATGAGTGAAATTTTTATGGTGGATCATATATGCATAACTTGTGATAAAGTGGCCGAATTGAACATTGTTTTACCTTGGGTAAATAAGCTACAACTTCCTATATATGAACATGATTTTACACATATGTTTGGTTGCCACAATACTTGTCACATACATGTGCTAATAAATTGTTCTTCACTTATATTTGCAAATTAAGTTGCAATTTTCATGATGAAAATAATAAGCATGTTCCCACCTTTGAGTGTACTAATAAACATAAATTTGATCATAGATCTTCTGTGAGAACAATTGAATTGATACTAAACAATAAAATATATACACATATGATTCTCATTTTGATCATGGTTTTATGAGCTTCACTTATATTTGCAATTGTGATTGCTATTTGATGAGATGCTATGACAATTATCTGATTTTTCCATGCAAATTTCGTGGTCACATGTCATGTGCACACTTTTATGATATGATAACAACTAATGCACCTCATTATAAATATATGTATTGTGCATACACGTTGTTCTTTTTGTTTATTCCACTTTCAGCATACAACAAGCCGAGGACGTCTTGTCTTGAAGAAAGGGAGGATGATGAGGATATCATAGGGGTCCATGGTGAATGCAAATGCTTGAGTTGGAAGGAAATATTGAGTCTCACTGATATTTATTATAAGGTGAATTCTTTCCTAGTAATAAATAGTGTTTGTGTTTATGAGAATGTTATACTACCTAAGCCTATGAATTTATGTATTATTAGGTTTATTAATAACACAAACATGGATGGAGAAGAGGAAGCAAGAAGCAAAGGAAGAAGGCATGGAAAACAACAACAAGGAATAAATGTTTCAGTTCGGACTGCCAGGAGTCCCGAATTTGAAATAGTCATGGATTCTTCATACGGGCTCCAAATACAGCAAACGAGCACAATACGGATAGCGAATTTGATGGGCTTTCCAATGGATCCGGCCCCATCAAGAAATTCGACTCGTGCAAGCCGTGGTGACCGAAACAATCCACGAATAGTTTTCTGCCAGATTCCAAATAGAATCCAATTGGCTGCACCCATGTTGGGTCAGTTTGTATCCGAGTTGGTTGAGTCCAAACAAGTAGGAATAGGTGAATTTCGTGGGGAAACACCCCACCCCCTCATATATACCCCTTGGGGAGAATTAGATAGTTAGACTACGTTAAAAAAAAAACCTAGACTTCTAGATTGTATTGCTTGAAGCATTCATCTTGAATCATCATACCTTTGCAAATCTGAGTGTATTCTGCTGTTCCACTGGGAATAAGGAGAAACAGGACCACTTGTAGTCGGTGGCTACGTGTGCAAGAGTGTGGAGTCTCGAATATCCGAAGGGGTTAAGTGTTGTTGCAATTGGTAACAGGGTTTAGCCAAAGGAGAGAGCGAGGTATCACATTGGTTATCAAAAGTTCACTGAGAAGATCGGGCTACCCCTTATCATCGGCTGAAATAGTTTTTCTCTAGTTTATTTTGCAATTTTTCTACCCGGCACAGATTTTACTCGTTTTCTCGGCCTCGTCGAACCTAGTCCTACACGGATTCCAACCGAGGGCAGCGATTTTGTCATTTTTTCTGCCGCGCCCACGAACTCGTTACAAAGCAACGTACCCGCCACTTCTGCCCGGCAAAAAAGGGCTAATTCTCTGTCGTGGTCATGTTCTGCCGCGAGCACACATAAACGCTGTTTTCCTACCGCGATGACACAATTTCTGCCCACTTTCATGCCGCGGGATAGCACGGGTTCTAGTAAATTTCGGCAGTTTTTTGCGGTGTTAGTAAAGCATCTTTGATCGGCCATAACTTTTACATACGAACTCCGTTTTTGATGCACAAGTAGTCAAAACGCTCGGGAGTAAAAAGTGCATCCAGCCCGAACCAACATCGTTTGTTTACGGCAGTTTTTGACGCTCAAAATCACCAAATTCATTCGGGAAATTTTTCATTTCTCCACTTTTAGTTTTTAGATTCGGCTGAAATAGTTTTTCTCAAGTTTATTTTGCAATTTTTCTTCCCGGCACAGATTTTACTCGTTTTATCTACCGCGTCGAACCTAGCCCTACACGGATTCATACCGAGGGCAGCGATTTATGGTCACTTTCGCTGCCGCGCCCGCGAGCCCGCTACAAAGCAACATGCGAGCCACTTCTGCCCGTCTCAAAATCGGCTAATTCTCTGCTGTGGTCGTGTTCTGTCGCGACCACACATAAACACTCCGTTTTCCTACCGCGATAGCATAATTTCTGCCCATTTTTCCGCCGCGGGATAGCATGGGTTCTAGTAAATTTTGGCAGTTTTTCGCGGTGTAAAGCAATTTTGATCGGCCATAACTTATACATACGAACTCCGTTTTCGACGCACGAGTACTCAAACTGCTCGGAAGTAAAAAGTGCATCCAGCCTAAACCCACTTTGTCTGTTTACGGCACTTTTCGACGCTCAAAATTCCCAAATTCGTTCGGGAACATTTTCATTTTTTCATTTTTAGTTTACAGATTCGGCTGAAATAGTTTTTCTCTAGTTTATTTTGCAATTTTTTTCTACCCGGCACAGATTTTATTCGTTTTCTCTGCCTCGTCGAACCTAGTCCTACACGGATTCAAACTGAGGGCAGCGCTTTTGGTCAGTTTTTGTGCCGCGCCCACGAACTCACTACAAAGCAACGTGCCCGCCACTTCTGCCCGGCAAAAAAGGGCTAATTCTCTGTCGTGGTCGTGTTCTGCCCCGAGGACACATAAACACGCTGTTTTCTACCGCGATGACACAATTTTTGCCCACTTTCATGCCGCGGGATACCACGGGTTCTAGTAATTTCGGCAGTTTTTTGCGGTGTTAGTAAGCATCTTTAATCAGCCATAACTTTTACATACGAACTCCGTTTTCTATGCACAAGTTGATAAGGGGTAGCCCGATCTTCTCAGTGAACTCTCTTGATAAATTGATAACAATGTGATACCTCGCTCTCTCCTTTGGATAAACCCTGTTGAGAATTGCAACAACACTTAACCCCTTTGGATATTCGAGACTGCACACTCTTGCACACGTAGCCACCGACTACAAGTGGTCCTGTTTCTCCTTATTCCTAGTGGAACAACAGAATACACTCAGATTTACAAAGGTATATGATTCAAGATGAATGCTTCAAGCAATATAATCTAGAAGTCTAGGGTTTTTGTTTTAACGTAGTCTAACCTAATCTATGCCCCAAGGGGTATATATGAGGGCTGGGGTGCGGCCAGAAGGTACCTTGCGCAAGCAACACCCACCAACCCGAATAGGAACCCAACATGGGTCTAGTTTTGGACTTGGACTCAACCACAATAGATACAAACCGACCCATGCTAGGGGATGCGTCCATAATGGTATACAAACCATGTATAACTATAATTGGACTTTATGGCGCATTGATACTTCTTTGTGGGCGCCCTCCTCTTGTTATGTCCCTCCATGAGTGTGGAATAACAATCTAGCACTTGTTTTCCACACTTGTAGCATTGTTTTCAACATGATCAACATTTGTTTTCAACTCCTCTTGAACTCTATCTTCATCCATGTGCATCATCTCTCCTTGTTCTCTCTCCTTAATGCTTGTGTTATCAACAAACCTAAGAATACAAACATGCATGGATTTAGGTAGTATAAAGCTCTCATAATTACAAATGTTATACTCAAGTAGGAGTGAATTCACCTGTTGTTGTAATAGTCTAGTCCTTGATCTTGTCATGGGACAATCACTTCATCATTCTTTGTAGGAATATCATCATGTGAAACAATAGGTGAAAACTAGGGATGTCCTCATCACAAGTAGTCAAAACGCTCGGGAGTAAAAAGTGCATCCAGCCCGAACCAACATCGTTTGTTTACGGCAGTTTTTGACGCTCAAAATCACCAAATTCATTCGGGAAAATTTTCATTTCTCCACTTTTAGTTTTTAGATTCGGCTGAAATAGTTTTTCTCAAGTTTAATTTGCAATTTTTCTTCCCGGCACAGATTTTACTCGTTTTCTCTGCCGCGTCCAACCTAGCCCTACACGGATTCCTACCGAGGGCAGCGATTTATGGTCACTTTCGCTGCCGCGCCCGCGAGCCGCTACAAAGCAACATGCGAGCCACTTCTGCCCGTCTCAAAATCGGCCAATTCTCTGCTGTGGTCGTGTTCTGCCGCGACCACACATAAACACTCCGTTTTCCTACCGCGACAGCATAATTTCTGGCAATTTTTCTGCCGCGGGATAGCATGGGTTCTAGTAAATTTTGGCAGTTTTTGCCGGTGTAAAGCAATTTTGATCGGCCATAACTTTTACATACGAACTCCGTTTTCGACGCACGGTTACTCAAACTGCTCGGGAGTAAAAAGTGCATCCAGCCTAAACCCACTTCGTCTGTTTACGGCAGTTTTCGACGCTCAAAATCCCCAAATTCGTTCGGGAACATTTTCATTTTTTCCATTTTTTAGTTTTCAGATTCGGCTGAAATAGTTTTTCTCTAGTTTATTTTGCAATTTTTCTACCGGCACAGATTTTACTCGTTTTCTCTGCCTCGTCGAACCTAGTCCTACGGATTCCAACTGACGGCAGCGCTTTTGGTCAGTTTTTCTGCCGCGCCCACGAACTCGCTACAAAGCAACGTGCCCGCCACTTCTGCCTGACAAAAAACAGGCTAATTCTCTGTTGTGGACGTGTTCTGCCGCGAGGACACATAAACACGCTGTTTTCCTACCGCGATGACACAATTTCTGCCCACTTTCATGCCGCGGGATAGCACGGGTTCTAGTAAATTTCGGCAGTTTTTTGCGGTGTTAGTAAAGCATCTTTGATCGGCCATAACTTTTACATACGAACTCCGTTTTCGATGCACAAGTAGTCAGAACGCTCGGGAGTAAAAAGTGCATCCAGCGTGAACCAACATTGTTTGTTAACGGGAGTTTTTGACGCTCAAAATCCCCAAATTCATTGGGGAAATTTTTCATTTTTCTACTTTTAGTTTTCCGATTCGGGCTGAAATAGTTTTTCTCAAGTTTATTTTGCAATTTTTCTTCCCGGCACAGATTTTACTCGTTTTCTCTCCCGCGTCGAACTTAGCCCTACACGGATTCCTACCGAGGGCAACGATTTATGGTCACTTTCGCTGCCGCGCCT
>JAPCYS010000893.1:0-59451 GCA_028641055.1 Alopecurus myosuroides
AAATCATTCAATGGTGCTGCGATAGTACTGAAATCCTTCACAAATCTTCTATAAAACCCAGCTAGCCCATTGAAACTTCTTACTTGATTCACATTAGTAGGGGTAGAACAATTTCAGAATGCTTCTATTTTTGATGTATCTACCTCAATTCCATGTTTAGACACTACATAACCCAGAAATATAACCTTATCTTTGCAAAAAGTGCACTTCTCAAGATTACCATACAATTTATTTTCTATTAGCACATGCAAGACTTGTCTAATATGATCAATATGTTCATATTCATTGTGGCTATATATGAGAATATCATCAAAATAAACTACCACAAATCTACCAATAAATTCTCTCAAAACATGGTTCATTAGTCTCATGAAAGTACTAGGTGCATTAGTTAAACCAAAAGGCATCACTAACCATTCATATAACCCAAATTTTGTTTTAAATGTTGTTTTCCACTCACACCCCTCTTTCATCCTAATTTGATGGTAACCACTACGCAAATCAATTTTAGAGAAAACAACAGCACCACTTAATTCATTTAACATGTCTTCCAAACGTGGGATAGGATGACGATAACGAATAGTGATGTTGTTAATTGCTCTACGATCTACGCACATGCGCCAAGTACCATCTTTCTTAGGGACTAAAATAACAGGAACATCACAAGGAGAAAGACCGATTCGAATATACCCTTTGTCTAGTAGCTCTTGCACTTTTTTTTGTATCTCCTTTGTTTCTTGGGGATTTGTTCTATAAGGGGCTCGGTTTGGCAAAGATGATCCAGGAATTAAATCAATTTGGTGCTCAATCCCTCTCAATGGTGGCAGCCCCGAGGGAATTTCTCTTGGAAAAACATCATTAAACTCCTGCAAAACATGAGAAACACCAAGAGAAACAGGGGTCATGTCATTAGAAACCAAGATCTCTCCCTTGTGAATGAGCAAAATAGGGACTAGTGTAGGATCCTATCTAAATTCCCTCAAATCCTCCTTAGTGTCTAACATGCATAATAGGCTCTCTCTTTATTTTTATTTTTACCACTCTAATTGTTTTGACTACTACTATCCACAGCTTGTGAATTTTGTTTTCCCTCATCCCTCTCACTCTCTTTTTCAATATTCACTTCTATTTTGGAACGAGACTCATTTACAATTTGCTGTGGTGTCATAGGCCTCAAGACAATAGTTCTCCCATGGTGATTCAACTCATATGTATTAGCTCTCCCTTCATTCTTCACACTCCTGTCGAATTGCCATGGTCTTCCCAATAACAAGTGGCAAACAGTCATAGGAACCACATCAAACTCAATAGAATCCTTATAAGGACCAATCTGAAATTCCACATGCACCATATGATTCACTTTCATCTCCCCAATGCTACTCAACCACTGAATATAATAAGGACTAGGGTGTGGTAAATATTTAAGATTTAGCTTTGCACATAGATCTTTGCTAGCCAAATTCCTGCAACTCCCTCCATCAATAATAACCTTGCAAGTCATATTAGTACCAATAATAGCCTTGGTTTCAAATAGATTGCACCTCTGATTTTCAGGACTTGGAATAACACTCAAAGATTTCTGTGTGCAAACAGTAGATGGCATAGTAGTAGCATAAGCATCCAATGGAGTATCACTCAAATAACCATCATCATCATCATTAGGATTAGCATCATCACCTGTCTTATTCTCATTGTGCTCATTAACAATCATGATTTTAGTATTAGGGCAATCCCTCTTAAAGTGGCCTTTTCCTCCACATGTGTGACATGACATATATCTGTTTCTGGCTGTAGATGCATTAGAACCCGTGGTACTAGCTGCTGCTTGTGGTGTTTTCCTTGTAGTAGATGCACTAGGCTCGGGCTTAGATGAATAAACACCACGAATTGCTGATTGTGGGGGTGGTTCACTAGCCACGGAAGGTGATCTCAAGGGAAATCTGCCCCTTGTTCTTGCTGAAATTTTGGCCTCCTCATTGATATGTGATTCGGCCTCTCTAGCATTGTGTAATAGCTCATGCATATCATGATATTGGTGATGCCTAACAATGCCCTTTATCTTGTAATTCAAACCTGAAAGGAAACGTTGCATAGTTTGCTCCAATTTGTTCTCTCACACGTTCCCTTTGCATGATCAACTCCATCTGCTGATAATAAGCATCAACAGTCATAGAACTCTATCTCAATTGTTGCAATTGATAAATTGAGAACGAATATAATTTGGTGGTACAAATCTGTCCCTCATGACTCTCTTCATAGTAGCCCAAGTGATAATGGGTAATTCACCATCTTCATGTCTTTTTCTCACAATAGTATCCCACCAACGAAGAGCATATCCATCAAACTCAGAAGAAGCTAACTTAATTTTCCTGTCCTTAGTGTACTCATGCAAACGCCACGATTTTTTCAATCTTGAGCTCCCATAGAAAATACTCCTCAAAGTCCATGGCATCAAAACTGAAAGGTGGTATATAGAATTTTGGTTTACCCAAAACAACATCCTCCCTATTATTTTCAGGAGGTGCATTAAGGGGCACAAGCCTTGGAAGAAAATTGGCTCGGCCTTGAAATCCTCCTCGTCCCCTCTCTCCTCTAACTCCACGGCCTCCATTGTTTTCCACTCCATCACCTCCATTATTAGCATCACTATAAACACTAGCATTATCATCATCATGAACAGGCAGTCTTTGTGCAATTACATTTTGGAGATCAACAAGTTGAGTAGTCAATGTGGCAATAGAATTTTGTATAGTGGTCTGATACGTCTCCAACGTATCTATAATTTTTGATGCTCCGTGATCTTATTTTGCCAATTGCTACTTGTTTTCTCCCTTATTTATAGCATTTTTATACGTTTTTCGGGACTAACCTATTAACAAGATGCCAAGTGCAAGTTCCCTGTTTTCTTCTGTTTTTGGTTTCAGAAAAGTTATTCTGCAAACATTCTCAGAATTGGACCCCACAAAGCCCGAAGTTCCCATTTTCCCCAGAAGCACCTAGAACACCGAAGAGGAGTCGAAGACGGGCAACGGGGGGCACACCATAGGGTGGCGCAGGTCCCCCTGGCCACGCCACCTATGGGTGTGGGGCCCCTGGAGCTCCACCGCCTTTGCCCTTTCGCCTATTTAATCCCCCGGATGGAAAACCCTAAGCACCTGATAAAAAATCCTCAAAAAGTTCCACAGCCGCCGTCACCATCAACCCTAGATCAGGAGGGTTCTGAAGTTGTTTCCGGCACCCTGCCGGAGAGGAGATCATCACCGGAGGCTTCTACATCACCATGCCTGCCTCCGGAGTGATGCGTGAGTTGTTCATCCTTGGACTACAGGTTCGTAGCTGTAGATAAATGGATGTCTTCTCCTCATATGCATCCATGTTTAGATCTCGTGAGCTGCCTATCATGATCGAGATTGATCTTATGTAATTATATATGCTGTGTTTGCTGGGATCCGATGAATATTGAACTTATGCCAAGTTGATTATAGTCTTTATATGCATATGCTATTTGTGATCTTGCATGCTCTCTGTTGCTAATGGTTGCTCTGGCCAAGTAGTTGCTAGTGACTCCAAGAGGGAGTATTTATGCTCGATAGTGGGTTCATGCCTCCTCACCGCCTTGCTCGAGTGACAGAAACGTGAAGCGGGGATGTGTTGTTGCCATTAGGGAGAAAACAGCGGTGATAGTTCCCGCGTGCATAATCATTGCTTATATTACACACTTTGTTTAATGCAGTTATCTGTTGCTTGCAACTTAATACCTAAGGGGGTTCGGATGATAACCTGAGGGTGGATTATTAGTCATAGATGGAGATGGATGTCGGTCTATGTATATTGTTGTAATGCCCGCACTAAATATCATAGTAATCTTCATGTCATACTGTGCACTACAGTGCAACCTCTATTTGTCAATTACCTTGCTGTAATTTGTTCACCCAGCATACTATATTTTATGGAGAGACACCACTAGTGAAACTATGAACCCGGGTCCATTTTCCACAGTGTTAAACAAACCACAACAATTTCCTGCTTTCTTTACTTACTGCAAGCATACATCATTTTTGACACTATACATCTCATCTTTGTTTTCAGCAAGACCGATGAGATAGACAACCTCACTGTACCGTTGGGGCAAAGTATTTTGGTTGTGTTGTGTGCAGGTTCCACGTTGTTGCTGACACCGGTGAAGCGCCATCACCACCGTCAGTGGCATCAACCTTCCGAAGGTCCTCTTTCTCCTACTGGATTGATAACCTTGGTTCTTAACTAAGGGGAAAACTCCTACTGTTGTGCTCATCACACCCTCCTCTTGGGGTATCCCAACGAGTAAAAGATCTGCACCATCAAGGACTTTTTCTGGCGCCGTTACCGGGGAGAAGGAAGTCTTCTGGCAAGGGGATTCTCTCACTGTCAACCTCTTTATTTTGTTTATTATCTTGTTTTTATTTTTGCCTTGTTTTGCTTCTCTTTATTGAAAACACAAAAAAATTAGTTTACTTCATAGTTGTTATTTTTGTCTCAATGTTGTTATTTCTCATCATGTTGATCCCTAAGTTTACCTTGAAAGATTTGCCGGTAGGAAATGGTTCTATACTTGGAAAGGACACTGTTAAAGAATTCTTTGATCACGTTAGTAAGCATGATAACTTTGAGGAAAATCCATAGTAGAACTTGCTCCCAATTACAAGACTGGTTCAACTTCCTTAGTTCACATGCTAGAAGCTAGGTTTGTTAACATCCATCCCATAATGCAACATGTCGGGGGGTTACCCCCGAGTAGGGTAAAGGCAAGTGGTAAAGGCCACTGTCAGAAGAGAAGTTTGGTCGAGTAGCCGCCTACCCGGTACTGGCTACCCGGTCGACTGCTACTCGGTCTCACTTCAAGATGACCAGAAGGAGATATCAAGAGAGTTATGTCCGTTCGAGTAGAAGAGCTGGTCCGAGTAAGATTGGCGGGAATCTACTCGGGCCAGAAGTCAAAGGAGCCGTTCTGACACAGGATCCCGCGTATCCTGGGTCCGTACTTGGCACTATTCAAACTACTGTTCATCTAGGACCGGCCTGCCTGACAGTGACAGCATGGAAGCAGGCGGTCGCAGGATAAGGGGGCCCTACTCTGTGTTTGGCACAGTGATACCAGACTGTCCCCTTGGTTTTGCCCAACGACTTTCCGGATGCAGCCAAGATTAGGAACCAAAGCTGTCAGCGGGAACTCGGAAGAAGGACGATGTGCACACTATGTCGACACTTGTCCATATTTGGACGTATCCGGCTGGGCACCATGTATATAAGGTGCCCCGCCGCCTCCTGCGTGAGGATCGAACACATCGTGACCTAGATCGCATGCTGGGACACAAGGAAACCCTAGATTCTTGACCTAGTTCATCACGTTGAGAGAAGAGTGGCTACTCGGTAGCAAGAACATTGTACTGTGGCTACTCGGTGAGACACCAGAATACATAGAGAAAGGCAGGAGTAGGGGTTTTACCTCCTCACGAGGGCACTGAACCTGGGTAGATCGTGTTGTTTGCAGTGTTTACTTCTTACCTCACGCGGCTACTCGTCGCGTGATCCCTCCCCGAGCACCTCCAGCGTCCTTCGTCCCCACATCTTTAGCCATCCTATGACGTCTGCCGTGACACCACCACGACAGTTGGCGCCCACCGTGAGGCTACCAGCGGCGCTGGTTGGAGTTTCTGTTCGGACGGGATCTTCTTCAGCGGAGCGCGTGGTCTGTGGCCTTGTCCACAGATTCGGCTCCTTCGACTTCGTCACCGACAACGCCGGCGATTTCGGCGGCAGGGCCATGCCGGAGGGCGGCTCGGTGATCTCCTTTGGCTCTCACCTCGTCTACGTCGCCACCGTCGCCAACCGCGCGTACCCCGAGCTGGTGCATGACGCGGAGGATCCTCCTGCGGTGATCGCTTCTCGCGGAAGGCCTGCGTGCCGTTCTGCGGACCGCGCTGAGGTGATGGTGACCGGCTTGGCGGCAAACGCCGGCACAGCTGCTGCTGGCGCCGCGACCGTCGTCGATGACCCTGCTGGCGCGAACGTTGGTGGCAGGACTCACCGGCCCTACGAGAAGGAGTGCAACTTGCCGCCTTCCACTACTCCGACTATTCCCGCGTCGGCTGGGCGACTCGGCATGCCGACTCCCACCGACATCGAGCTTCTAGCCATGAAGGAGCAGCTCGAGCGGCAACGCCAGGAGCTGCTTGCCGAGCAGGCGGAGTTGGATAAGGTGAGGTTGGAGTTGAGTCTAGATCAGCTCGAGTACAACAAGGCTCACGGCTTCACGCCAGTCACTAGGAGGGCTAGCAGAGTAGGCGCCACGCGGCGCAACCTTGGTGCCGAGATGGCAACAGTTGTAGAGGTTCCTGCTCAGTCCGCCACCGCAAACACCTCCACCAAGCCCAGATATAGCACACCCGCCAAGACACTTAGAGCTGCAGAGGCTGTAGCTGCCGAGTTGCCTTGTCTAGACGGCGACGCGCGCGTTAGGCAGCAGGAAAGGCTCAACGAGTTGGTGTTGGAGGCTGCTAGGCAGAACGAGGAGTTCCGAAAAGCCAACCCTGGTGCCGGAGCTTCTCAGGTGGCGCACTCGCACGCGGCTAGATCTAACGATCAGGCCTCGTCTCCGCACCCCAGCCGCGAGAAGAGTCGTAGCGGACGTTCGGCCAGGGATAGGCAAATGCAGGTGTATGACCCGGCTGCTGCCGCGAGACAGCTTGCTGTGCCGCAGCAGCCCGGGCAGGAACACAACGCTGCAAGAGCAGGCTCTCAAGCCCATCAAGCTCAAAGCCAGGCCCGATGGAGCGCGTCCAGGTCCTTCTCAGCGTCCCGCTCCGCCTACTCGGCAGAGGCAGCAGCCGCGCGCAGTGGCGCCAGTCGCCAACCCGGTGGAGCAGCCTGCAGCAGTGCAGGTGGACAGATATGATGATGGCTACTCGGCCATGGAGATGGCTGGCTATGATGTCCATGATCGTGTTGGCGAGCGCATGCTGGCGCCTGGAGATGCGAGGCATCAGCTGGACCGGATCAGCTTGTCGGCGCGGCTGGAGAACACGGGTCCTCCGGGCCCCGAGTGCTTTGGCCCGCGCATCATGAACGAGCCGTCCGTGAAGAACTTCCAGCTCGCAAGGGGCACCAAGAGCTACAATGGAAGCACCAAGCCGGAAGACTGGCTTAATGATTATGTCACCGCGGTTCATATCGCAAACGGCAACCGGAGATGGGCGGTGCGCTATGTCCCGCAGATCCTAGAGGGTCCGGCTCGCACTTGGCTCAACAACTTGCCCAAGAACAGCATCAATTGCTGGCTGGACTTCTCGGATGCCTTCATCAGGAACTTCACGAGCACATACAAGAGGCCGAATAGGCCACAACAGCTATCCGCTTGCAGGCAGCGAGAAGACGAGACAGACCGCGAGTACCTTACTCGGTGGAGCACATTGAGGAACACCTGTGAAGGTGTGAATGAAGCACAGGCCATTACTTGGTTTGCGCAGGGATGCAGGCATGGCAGCATGCTATGGCAGAGGTTGCAAAGGGAGATGCCGAACACTCTGGCGGAGACCATCAAGATTGCGGATCAGTACGCACTCGGTGATCCTACTCAGCCCCTGATGGACTCCTCTGAGCCGAGAAGAAACTTCAGCAACAGCAAGCGCAACGAGTTCCGCAACAAGCGCCGAATAGATACTCGGTACGACCCTGAAGAGGTGAATGCAGTGGCTGTTGGAGCTGGGGGTGGCCAAAGGCAGAAACCTGCTGGAGCCTACGGGCAGAACCAGAACCAGGGCCAAGGCAACAAGAAACCATTTCGCACCTCTCAGTCGGGTAGCGGAAACTCCGAGCAGCCGAACAAGTTTGTCTTTGATGACATGAAGGATGGCCCATGCAGTTTTCACACTCACCACCCCTCGAGGCCTGCTAACCACACTACTCGGCAGTGCGAGTGGTGGGATGTGATCAAGAATGACGGCCTGCCTCCTCCTCCTCCTCTGCCAGCGGCCAATGCCAATGTGCAGCCTACTCGCGCACCCGCAGCTCGGCCGCCAGTGTACCCGAGAAGAGAAAATGTGAACCAGGTGGCTTTAGGAGCCAACCGTCACTTCAACAATGAGAGCTACCGCAACAACAACAACAACTACAACCGCAACAACAACAACAACAGAGGCAACAACAACTACCAGGGCAACAACAACAACGGCAACAATGGGGGCGGAGGCTCTAACCAGTACCAAGAGCACCACGAGAGCTACATGATCTTCACCTCTGAGCCAGTCGACAAGCAATCACAGCACAGGCGGGCCATGGAGGTCAATGCAGTGATTCCTGCTGTCCCTCACTACATGTATTGGTGTGACCAGGAGATCAGGTGGTCCCGAGTAGATCATCCCAAGGTGATGCCCAATCCGGGTAGCTACGCCTTGGTGCTGGATCCTACCTTCCTGGGTCCCGAGAAGAATGTGAGGTTCAGCAAGGTGCTAATCGACAACGGCAGCAGCATCAACATCGTGTACAAAGACACACTCGAGAAGCTTGGCCTGGCCGAGAACATGATGCTGCCCAGCAAGACCACCTTCCATGGTATTGTGCCCGGGATCTCGTGCAACCCGATTGGCCGAGTGTGGATAGATGTGCTATTCGTCACCAGGGAGAACTGCCGCACAGAGCGCCTGCAGTTCGAGGTGGTTGATCATCAGAGTCCTTACCATGCTCTACTCGGCAGGCCTGCTCTGAGCAAGTTCATGGCCTCCACTCATGTTGCATATCTGAAGATGAAGATCCCTGGTCCCAATGGCATAATTACTATCTCTGGTGATTACAAGAAGTCCATGGAGTGTGCCTCTGCTGGTTCCCAGTTGGCGGAGTCAATGGTGATTGCTGCCGAGAAGAAGAAGATGTATGAGGTGGTGGCTATGGCGCAATCCGCGCAAGCTGGCGCGCAAGGCGTGCCGAGTACCCAACGCGGGACCACATTCCAGGCATCTCAGGAGACCAAGAAGGTCCAGGTCGACCCCGAGTTCCCCGACCGCGTAGCCATCATTGGCTCCGGGTTGGTGGAGAAATAGGAAAGCGAGCTCATCCACTTCCTCCGTGAGAATCGGGACGTGTTCGCCTGGTCCAATGAAGATCTACCAGGAGTCCCGAGGGAGTTGGTTGAGCACTCATTACATGTGCGTCCTGACGCCAAGCCAGTGAAGCAGGCTATGCGCCGCTTCGGAGATGAGAGAAGAAAGGCCATTGGTGACCAGATCACCAAGCTGCTGATAAGCAATTTCATCATGGAGGTGCTGCATCCGGATTGGCTAGCCAACCCGGTCATGGTCGAGAAGAAGAAGGAGGATCCCAAGGCTGCCACTGCATGGCGCATGTGTGTCGACTACACCGACTTGAACAAGGCATGCCCCAAGGATCCCTTCCCGCTACCTCGCATCGATCAGGTGATCGATTCCACTGCTGGTTGTGAACTGTTGTCTTTTATAGATGCCTACTCTGGTTTCCACCAGATTGCCCTCAATCCTGCTGATCAAATAAAGACTGCTTTCATTACCCCGTACGGGGCTTATTGCTATCGTGTCATGTGTTTTGGCTTGAGGAATGCGGGTGCAACCTATCAGAGATGCATGCAGAAATGCTTGCACGACCAGCTCGGCAAGAATGTGCAGGTGTACGTAGATGACATTGTCATCAAAACGAACAAAACACATACTCTGCTTGCCGACCTGGAGGAAACCTTTGCTAACCTACGCAAGTACAAGATGAAGCTGAATCCGAGTAAATGCACCTTTGGTGTCCCGGCTGGCAAGCTACTCGGCTTCCTGGTGTCTAGTCGGGGCATTGAAGCTAATCCTTCAAAGATAAAAGCTATCGAGAGCATGTCTTTGCCGAGATCCTTGAAAGATGTGCAGAAATTCACTGGTTGCTTAGCATCTCTGAGCCGTTTTCTGGGCCGAATGGGCGAGAAGGCCCTGCCTCTGTACCAGTTGATGAAGAAGAGTGACAAGTTTGTCTGGACTCCGCAGGCGGATGTGGCATTCAACGAGCTGAAAGCAATGCTGGCTAGCGCTCCCATCTTGGCTAGTCCGCTACCCAAAGAGCCAATGCTATTGTACATTGCTGCGACTAACCGAGTAGTCAGTGTGGTGATTGTGGTGGAACGAGAAGAAGAAGGCAAGAGTGTGCAGCGCCCAGTGTACTATCTCAGTGAAGTGTTGTCCAGTTCTAAGCAAAACTACCCGCACTACCAGAAGATGACCTACGGCGTGTACCTGGGCGCCAAGAAGCTAAAGCATTATTTCCAAGAGCATCCTATCACGGTTGTGAGCTCTGCTCCCATCTCGGATATCATGGGCAACAAGGAGGCGAGTGGCAGAGTAGCCAAGTGGGCAATCGAGCTGGCCGCGTATGCACCCGCGTACGCGAGAAGAGAAGCCATCAAGTCTCAGATTCTGGCGGAATTCCTGGTGGATTGGGCCGAGGTGCAGTATGAACCTCCTGCTCCAGTTTCTAATTACTGGAAAATGCACTTTGATGGCTCGAAGGTGAAGGAAGGCCTTGGTGCTGGCGTAGTGCTTACGTCACCCAAGCGAGATCAACTCAAGTGTGATTGCAGATTCATCAAAGCATCCAACAACGTAGCAGAGTACGAGGCAGTGGTGCATGGCTTGCGAGTAGCCAAGGAGGTTGGCGTGCAGCGCATTATATGCTATGGCGATTCAGATCTGGTGGTGCAGCAAGTCTCTGGTACATGGGATGCTCTGGATGCCAACATGGCATCATATCGCTTTCTGGTACAGTCTATGACTGGATTCTTCGAAGGCTGCGAGTTCCAGCACATTCACCGAGCAGAGAACGAAGCGGCAGACGAGCTGTCCAAGTTGGGATCTTCTCGGCAATCCATCCCAGCGGGGGTTGCCTTGGAGCATCTGAGGAAGCCGTCCATCAAGCCCTCGCCCAACTCGGAGTCCATATTTGTTCCTTCTCTGCCAAGTGAGGAATCTGATCCCATGGAGATTGACTGGGAGAATGCCGCAGGAAACCCGGGGACTGCCGTCCTCTACACGGGGACTGCAACTCCTTACTCGGGGACTGCCATTCCTTACTCGGGGACTGCCATTCCTTACTCGGGGACTGCCTTTCCTTACTCGGGGACTGTCATTCCTTACTCGGGGACTGCCAATTCCTACCCGGGGACTGTTGTCCTTAACCCGGGGACTATCGCATTCATTGAGGAAGTCCTTGCCAATCGATCTGGGCTTCAGAGAAGTGCTCCCATCCCTAAAGAGCAACCAGAGGTGCCTGTCCCGATGGAAGTGGACGAACCAGTGTTTCCCACACGGGAGACACCGAGTTGGGCCATGCCCATATTATCCTTTCTAAGGGACGGCACTCTGCCAGAAGATGAGGTGGCTGCAAGACAGATTCAGAGAAGATCCAAGGGCTACACTATAGTCCGAGATGTGCTGCATAAGAGAAGTGCCACCGGCGTGCTGCAACGTTGTGTGGACCCAGCAGAGGAGAAGAGATCCTGGTAGAGATACACCAAGGAGAATGCGGGCACCATGCCTCTTCTCGGGCGTTAGTCAAGAAAGCTTTTCGGTATGGCTTCTACTGGCTCACAGCACTGCAGCAAGCTGAAGATATCGTGAGGAAGTGCAATGGCTGCCAGATGTTCGCGAGTAAGATTCACATGCCTGCTTCCGAGTTAAAAACCATTCCTATCACTTGGCCATTTGCTGTTTGGTGTTTGGACATGGTCGGACCCTTCCAGCCGGCTAGAGGCAACATGACTCACATCTTGGTCATGGTGGACAAGTTCACCAAGTGGATCAAGGTGAAGCCTATTCGGAGGTGCGATGGGGCCACAGCTGTGAAGTTCGTGAAGGATGTGATCCTGAGATATGGCTACCCGCACAGCATCATCACCGACAACGGCACAAATTTTGCTGAGGGAGCAATGGTGCGGTTCTGCAGAGATAAGCACATCCGACTAGATGTTGCATCTGTTGCGCATCCCACCTCCAATGGATAAGTGGAAAGAGCAAATGGCATGGTACTGGCAGGCATAAAGCCAAGGCTAATGGAGCCACTGCTGAAAACACCTGGGTGTTGGCTAGACGAGTTGCCAGCGGTGTTGTGGAGTCTAAGGACTACCCCTAACCGGTCAACCGGCTACACGCCATTCTTCTTGGTATACGGGGCTGAGGCCGTGTTGCCAATAGACCTAGAGCATGACTCCCCCCGAGTAACCCTCTACACTGAGGTGGAGGCGAGAGAAGCTCGAGAAGACGACGTTGACCTGCTTGAAGAAGCAAGAGAGCTGACTCTGTCACGTTCGGCTATCTACCAGCAAAACCTGCGGCGTTATCATAGCCGAAAGGTGAACCCAAGGGTTTTCCGAGAAGGAGACTTGGTCCTTAGGCTTGTGCAGCGCACAGCCGGGATGCACAAGTTGTCTCCTCCATGGGAAGGGCCCTTCATTGTGAGCAAAGCGCTGCACAACGATGCTTACTATCTTATAGATGCGCGCCCACCACAGGCGAACAGGGCAGATAAAGCTGGAGAGGAAACCAAGCGCCCTTGGAATGTAGCTCTACTCCGTCGTTTTCATTCGTGAGCAAAGATGTGTATGTACCCTCTTATCCGAGTTGAAATTCTACTCTGCAATCTGAAATTGAACTCGGGGACTGCCCTCGTCCAAATTTGCTCTAAGTGTTTCTACTCGGCTTTGCTGTTTGTCTATTCGGTTGCTCCACTTCAAAATTCATAAGCGTATTGAGTACTGTGTCTAAACCTACATGCCAACTCTTCGACTTTGCTGCTGTCCGAAACCCGGCTTCATGGCAAGCAAGAGAACAAGCAAAAGGTCAATGAGCACTAGAAAAATCGCTAAGGAAGAAAAGAGTGCAGGAACCGAGTAGGGTGTCTTTTACTTCTGTTCTTTGTCCTATCTTTTCGGCTAAGTGGTGGGCTGCGTTACTATGATTGTTTCTAAGCGGCTAAGTATTTGCAGCTCTACTCTTTGACTCTTGTGACTCGAATACCAAAAAAGCAACAAGTTGCGGGTAGAGCTGAGACGAAAAGAGAGAGTGAAGAAGAAATGCAACTCGGGGACTCGTATACTAACGCAACCCGGCATTAAGCCAGGGCTGCTCAAATTGATTAAATAAAAGATAACAAGTGGGAATAAAATTGAGTAGCAAGCAAAAGCGTAAATAGTCTGATACATCTGCACCGGCATCCCGGGGATCTGATAAATGTTTAAGCGATAAGTTTGCAGGAGGAAATCAAATTCAGGTCGACATGGTGTTCTCGGTGCTCGCCTTGGTTGCTTCGTCTTCATCAGTGGCCTTGGTGGCGTCCGCCTTTGTGCTGGCATCAACAGTCCTCGCTTGCTCGGCGTCAGGCTCGGTGGTGAACTGCTCAGAAGTTGCAGTGGCCACCGAGATGGGCGTTGTCGCGGAGGCGCAGCCGGTCTCGGGGGCGCGGAGGTTGACGGTGTTGTCAAGGGCAGCTCCTGACGAGGTGCCGAACTCGAGCGCGGCGGTGTCGATTGACATCTCCTCGTTCTCGCCCTCCTCATCGCTACCCGCGACGACCACGGCCTTCCCCTTCCCGTCCTTGCCAGCAGGGGACTCGAAGCCACTCAGGTCCAGCTCATCGGTGTCAGTTTCTTCATCTTCATCCTCCTCCTCGCCCTCGTCCACCTCGGTGTCGGGCTCGGTGAGGCCGTCGATGAAGGTCGCAGTATCAGCATACTGAGCGACCTCGTGGGCGACTATCTGGCGAATAGCCACGCAGTCGGGGTTCTTCTCCCACTTGGAATCTCGGCGCATCTCGCGAATAATCTGCATATTGAGGTTTTCATACCAGGAGGTGACGAAGAGCAGCATCATGTCAGCACCTGCCCGAGCTCCCGAGGCGCGCCATTTCTTCAGTTCAGCTTTCACGCGCTGCAGCTTCAAGGCAAGCCCGGAGATCGTTGTCGGCGCGGAGTCCTCAGTCCAGAAGACGCTGTGGATCTGGAAGGCGACGCGCACTAGCTCGGTGCCCACGCCCGCTAGCCGGGGACACTGTTCCTGCATGATCAGGATGCTCTCCTCGATTTCTGCTCGGGTGTCCATAGGCTCGCCCTTCGCAGCACGAGCTGCTCGGGCCTTTTCCAGGCAGGCACGCTGGAAGATTCAAGGTTGGGAAAGATTCCTGCAAGAGCTATCGAAAAGATCAGAAACAGTAACAGAATGGAAGCGTGAAACGGGAAGCAGAGAAGAAAGGCGCAGCCGAGTAGCGTAAAAGCGGAGAAAAGGGAGCACTTACTGTTCAAATCATGGCGCAGCCCTAACAGCTGGGTCTTCCATGTTTCCTCGTTGGATATATGCTTCTCTTGGATCAAGCGGAGCTCCTCTAGCTGAGTGAAGAGACCAGCATTGGCCTTCTTCAGTATCTCGCACTCCTGCTCAAGGGCCTTCACCTTGGCCTTGGCTGCTGTCTCGACCTTTGCCTTCTCGGCGATGACTCTGTCCCTCTCGTCACCAAGGTTGATAGCATCCTGGAGCGCAGTCTGCAGCTGGACTTGGAGCTGCTCCATCTCGGTAGTGTGCCCTTTCAACAACTCGACAGCCTGGCTGGACAGCTGCTGCTGCACCTCAGCAGGTTTGAGGCAGTCTTGATGCTCCTCAGCAAATTTCTTATGATCTTCTGAAAAGAGCAAAGCACGGTTAGCAGAGAAGCGAAAGGAAGAAACCCAGGAGAAGCCGAATAGACAGTGGTTTACCTTCAAGTCTTTTGATGGTGGCCTGGCCATTCTCCACGAAGGCACGGCAGTTCTCGTGCTCGTCAACCAGGGCTTTCAACTTCCCTGCAGAGTCAAATCAGTTAGCGCAAAAAGCAGAAGCGGGCGTAAACAGTAAACGCAAGAACAACGCAGCTAGAAGCGTACCTTCCACCTCAGACAGCTTCATGGTACTGTTCATCACTTCCTTGTCGGCTTCCTCGGCGGATATCTTCTCCTTCTCCAGGGCGGCGAGGCGCCTCTTCGCGATGGCATGGTTCCAGAGTAGCTGACGATGTAAGTTGGTCCGCTTCAATACGCTATTCTGAGAAGCAAAAGGGAAAATGAGTCAGACAAAGAAGTAAAGATTCCACCCGAGAAGGCGGCTACTCGAGAGAGTATCCTCCTACTCGGCCAGAATCTCGGGGACTGGGTGATGGTTAAGGAAAAGGGAGAAGAGTAGAAGAGAAAGAAATATGCAACTCGGAGAGGATGGGTTAAGGCTTACCGCGTAAGATTGCTCGAGATCCTCTGCGTTCTTGCGGTGGACAAACATCTTGGCAGCAAGTGTAGCAGAGGTGGTTGAGACGGTCATGGGTTTGTAACCCAAGTCCACCTTATTCCAGTCAACACGCATATGGTCGATCTCGCCCAGATCGGTGCCGTCCCAGTTGGTGTTGCCGAGAACTTTGCTGTCCCACTTGGCATCAATGAAGCCGATCAGGTCGAGTACTTGCTCGAGGCTCTGGGACGTTATCGCCTGGTCCTGAACTCCACGAGAAGCAATGGAGACGGATTTGTCCTGGTTTGGGGCCGGAGGCCTGGAATTCACTGCCACGGCTTTTCTCCCTTTCTGAAGAGCGAGGCTCCGATCCTGGGGGGAAAAGCCGATCTGGTGCTGCTGGCTAACCTTCACCATGTAATCAGGGTAGCAGGGCTGGTCAGCCGCAGCAGCGGCTGCAGCAGCGGCGGCAGCAACCGCGTTGGGATCGCGGATAACCAGTTGACGGGACTGGCCAGTTGATGTTGGCGGCGGCTTGTCGGCAGCTCGCTTCTTCGTTGTTTCCTTCTGGGCAGTTGGCTTCTCGGAGATTGGCTTCTCGGTTTTCTTCTTCTCGGTTTCCTTCTTCTCTACCTTCTCTTTCTCAGCCTTCCCATCCTCAGCTTTCTCCTTCTCGGCTGCCTTCTTCTCGGCAGCATCTTGGGCACTCTTCCTCGTAACCGGCTTGGCTGAAGGGCCGGCTGCAGTTGTGGTTGGCTGCGCCAGGGAGGAGTCTGGCTGGGCGCTACCTTGGTCAGTTGGTGGCGCCAGGGGCGCGCTGTCCGATGCGCCATCTGGCTGGGCGCTACCCTGCGCGGTGTCAGGTTGCACGTCGCTCAGAGGGTAATGCCCAGTCGGATCTCCTACACGCTGCTCGGCAGCAGGATCTGGCTGGAAGATGTCCATTGCTTCTACCCGCGCCTGTGACGCGGGGTCTCCTTGTCCAGCAGCCCCTGTTGCTGGCTGCTCCTCTTCTTCCTGCCGCTCAAGGGCGGCGTCGTGCTGCATCTCGGTGTCTTGCTCTTGGTTCTCCTCGGCAGTGTTGACCGGAGGAGAAGGAGGTCTGTCCTGCTGAGCAGCGTCCTGCACTTCTTGATCTGCGCGTGACTGCTGCTCCAACTCAGCATTCTGGGCATCGATGGTCGCTGCTTGTGCGTTGGCGGCATTGGCCTCATCGCCCTCGAGGTCGATAACCTTGTCGACGTCGATGGCAGCTTTCTTCTGAGTTTCAGTGGACGCAAGAGCGGCGTCCGCGTTCAAGGGGGCTCTGAAGAGAAAATTGTGTTCAGAAATAAGAAGAGGGCAGAGGAAATTAAGAAGAAACAGTGAAGCAAGGAAGATTGGGAATTAACCGAGAAGGAACTTACCCCTGGCGGGAAGGAATCGTTGGTTTCTTTCTCTTCACGACCTTCTTGGTCTTCTTCTCGGTCGGCTTCTTCTTCTTGGCGGGGGGCTCTAAGGCGCCACTGCCTGTCCGCTTGCGGGTAACAGGAGCGGCGACAGATAGAGGATTGGCCTCAAGGGCTCTCTCTCGTCCTCATCCTCGTCATCATCCTCAGCATCTGCAGCATCTGTGAAATAGAGAGGAAGAAAAACACTTCAGAAACAGCAGGCAAAGGGCTAGTGTTTCGCGCAGACAAAAAGCGTGAATTCAGTTACCCTCTAACTCGTCATCGGACCAATCGCGGAGAGACGTTTCGGCATGCTGCTTCTCTGTCGAAGGGGAATGAGGAAGATTGATCTGATCCGCGGTCTCAAGGGAGGCCTGGTCATCTTCTTCTCGGTCATCTGACCAATTCCCTCGAAGCGCTCACAGCTTTCAGCTCGCTGGCGGTCAACAACCTGAAGAACGGGGAAGTGTCGCAAGTTAACCGAGTAGCACGAAGGCACTATACCCGAATAGGCGTGCAAACACAAAGCATACTAAGCCTAGGGAAATGTGCTAAAATATCCTACTCGGAAAGGCGTGCAAGGATCAAGCATATTAAGCCTAAGAATTTCTCCTAAGTATGCTACCCGACAAGGCGCGCAAACATCAAGCATACTAAGCCTAAACAGTTTTGATAAGTGCTCTACTCGGCACGGAATACAATTGCTAGTCGCAGTAGGAAGAGGAGGATATCTACTCGGATTGCATATGCTGGAAGGAGAGTAAGAAGAAGGTACCAGTGGAATCGGCTTCGTGCGGCTGAAGGGGGTAAACCCATACTGCCAATCGTCGCGGAGGCCTGTGGTCAGGATGGACCTCGCGTGCTCGGCGACGTCCGCGTTGCTGAGCTCGAACGTGGTCGTTCGAGTGCAATCGCGGGGGCCTCCCAGGTAGCACATTGGATGGGAGCGCTGCTGCAGAGGCAGCACTCGGTTCTTGATCCAGCAGGCGACGGGGTCATCGCTCTTGAGGCACTCTCCGATTAGCTCAGCGAGCCGCTCCTCCATCTGCACGGCGTTGCGGTCGTTGGAGGGCTTCGTCTTCCAGTTCTGCCCAGACGGAGCTCGGTTGCTCCAGGCGGGCAGGTTGATGCGGTCCGTTACCTTTCCCCCCCTTCGTGGCGGGGATGTTCTTCACGTAAAGGAAAGATTTCTGCCACATACGGACGGAATCCAAGCCCTTGATGCGAGGGTGGTTGGTTCCCGTCCGCTGCAACATCATGGCGCTGCCGGTGTCGGTTACCCGACCGCCAGTGGTCGCGCCATCCTTCTTCCCCTTGCTCTGCTGACGGAGATGGAAGTACTTCAACCATGTCTGTACCGTGGGGCGGACGCCGAGAAAGGCCTCGCACACCACGGTATGATAGGCGAGGAAGACGACCGCATTCGGAGGGAGGTGATGCATCTGAACACCGAAGTGATCTAGGAAGGAGCGGAGAAAATCGGAAGCTGGTAGGCCAAATCCTCGCGCAAAGTGCGCAAGGAAGACGACGTGCTCGCCCTCCCGCGGGGCCGGAACGATTTCGCCGTCGGACGGCCGGCACTGAACACCAGGAGGAACCCTCCGGGTGTTCACGAGCCAGGAGCAGTCATCGACGGTGACATCAGAACCAGCCCAGCCGGCGCGAGCAGCCATGGCAGCGAGCGAGAAGGTGGTGGAAGATTGGGAAGGATCTGGTGGAGAAAACGAGTCCGCGGCGGCGCAAAGAGTTGCGCGGCGGCGGAAAAGAAACAGAGAGGCGAAAGAGGAAGGTACGGAGGTAGGAGAAGAGGAAGTTACCGATGGGGGTATTTATACCCTCGCCTCGGATTACCGTTACCATCGGGGTAGTGGGATCGATCGTGGCCATAATTCTCGTGTGGTGGGGTCTGTGGCCGGTTAGAAACGCACACAAGCGCGGGACGCGCGCGTAACGGCCACAGTTGATCCCACGACCAGATCGTGGGCTATTACTGCGCTTGATGGGACATGACGAGCCGGTGGGCCCGCTCCGTGAAAACTGAGCGCGTGGCACGTCGTGTCCTGGGCAGCGAGACGTCAGGGTAGCGGATGCTTGACACGTGTCCAGTTGCTGCACGGAAGGCTGGATTGTGCTCTGCGCTGCAGAGACTCCGCTTGAGAAATTCTCTAAGTCTTTTTACTCGGACGCAGAGAAGGAAACAAGCCCTATTCGGAAAAAAGGAGACCCAAGGTACTTTCCAGAGTGCTACTCGGAGGTTTCACTCGGCATCTTGAAGTTCAAAGGTGTTGTTGCGAAGATTGGTTTTAAGCTGGCAGAGCCTAGTGAACAAGTTCGCGAGACTCTACCAGCTTCGGGGACTGCTGTCGGGGGGTTACCCCCGAGTAGGGTAAAGGCAAGTGGTAAAGGCCACTGTCAGAAGAGAAGTTTGGTCGAGTAGCCGCCTACCCGGTACTGGCTACCCGGTCGACTGCTACTCGGTCTCACTTCAAGATGACCAGAAGGAGATATCAAGAGAGTTATGTCCGTTCGAGTAGAAGAGCTGGTCCGAGTAAGATTGGCGGGAATCTACTCGGGCCAGAATTCAAAGGAGCCGTTCTGACACAGGATCCCGCGTATCCTGGGTCCGTACTTGGCACTATTCAAACTACTGTTCATCTGGGACCGGCCTGCCTGACAGTGACAGCATGGAAGCAGGCGGTCGCAGGATAAGGGGGCCCTACTCTGTGTTTGGCACAGTGATACCAGACTGTCCCCTTGGTTTTGCCCAACGACTTTCCGGATGCAGCCAAGATTAGGAACCAAAGCTGTCAGCGGGAACTCGGAAGAAGGACGATGTGCACACTATGTCGACACTTGTCCATATTTGGACGTATCCGGCTGGGCACCATGTATATAAGGTGCCCCGCCGCCTCCTGCGTGAGGATCGAACACATCGTGACCTAGATCGCATGCTGGGACACAAGGAAACCCTAGATTCTTGACCTAGTTCATCACGTAGAGAGAAGAGTGGCTACTCGGTAGCAAGAATATTGTACTGTGGCTACTCGGTGAGACACTAGAATACATAGAGAAAGACAGGAGTAGGGGTTTTACCTCCTCACGAGGGCCCTGAACCTGGGTAGATCGTGTTGTTGCAGTGTTTACTTCTTACCTCACGCGGCTACTCGTCGCGTGATCCCTCCCCGAGCACCTCCAGCGTCCTTCGTCCCCACATCTTTAGCCATCCTATGGCGTCTGCCGTGACACCACCACGACACAACATATGTTCCTCAACTTGAATAACATTGAAGATGTTGAGAAAAGAAACTTCATCTTAGAAACTATGATTAAAGAATTTGGGGATGTTGCTATGTAAGCTAGAAAAGTCTTTGATCGTTTTAATATGCTTGGCTCATGTGTAGACATTGTTGGTGCCCTAGAGAAACTGAATCTAATAATGAAAACAAGGATAAAATACCAATCCCCTTTAAGTTAGTAGCACTGCACGAAGCCCAAGAAAAGAATTTTGATTGGATTGTTCCTGAGAATTTATTTGATGAAGATAGTAAGCCTAAAAGTACTAAGAGAGGAGCCTCTAAAACCCACTTAGATAAAATACAGTGCATTATTAAAGAATTGCCAAATCTTGATTTGAATTCTTCACTTGAAAATACTTGAGTTTCCCTTTTTATGCCTAGCTGAAAGGCGTTAAAGAAAAGCGCTACCCGGAGACAACCCGTTTTATTTCGCTGTTTTCAACCTGTTTTCTTTCGTTTTCTTTGGTGTGCTTTGCACCTGGGTGTTTTCTATTTCCTTGGCAACCCCTCTGTATATTTTCTTTTGAGTTTTTGTTGATCCAAGTAAAGCCTCTAGTGGAAAGTTGAGCCTATATTTCGGATTTCTGCGCAGGAAACAGATTTCTGCTGTCCACTGTTAATTCCGTTAAAAATCACAGAAAATTCAAAATGACCTGAGTTTTCTGTGTGCTTAATCCTGAGTTATATACGCAACTTTTCTTAGAAGATCACTTTTTGATTTGAGCAACAGAAGAGTTTTGAAAAAATCGATCTTTACCTGTTGTTCTGATTTGACAGATTTCTGCCATTTATCGCATTTGCATCTTAATCTCTTTCTTTTGGTGTTCTTTTGAGAAAAAGAGTTTTGAAATAAGTTGTGACAGTAGATAATGTGTTTTTGAGTGTTAGACTTGTGTTGAAACTGAACCATGTGAATTCATTATTTCAATTGCACTAACGTTGCTAATGAAGATTGTGAGAATTTTGATGTGAAGGAAGTTTTCAAGGGTCAAGAGAAGAGGATGATATGATGTGATCAAGAAGAGTGAAAACCCTAAGCTTGGGGATGACCCGGTGGTACATCCAAGAAAATTCCAAGATGACTCAAGCGTCTAAGCTTGGGGATGTCCAAGGCATCCCCTTCTTCATCAACAAATTATCGGGTCACTTCTAGTGAAACTATATTTTTATTCGGTCGCATCTTATCTGCTTTACTTGGAGAGTCTTCTATTTTTGTTTTAAGTTTGCTTTTGTTTTTTCTTTCAGTTTGTTTGTACATTTTCAATAAGCTTGGTTGGACCCCAGCATTCTTTTATTGGAGAGTGACACGCTCCACTTTTTCATGAGAATACGTTGTATTCTTAATCTCTGTCTAGCTGCCGCATTTATTTAGCTCCTGTTTTGCAGGCATCTCTTATTAGAGTTGTTAGTTTTAGTAGTGTTATGTGAGTACTCTCATGTTTGCTTGATGTATCATAAATAGTATTTTTCTTAAAGCATGTTTTGTATGGTGCTTGTTGGGAGAAAGAAAACTGCTGCTTGAAGTAGAATTTATAACAGTACTAGTAGAAGCTTGTATAGACTGTGGCTAGAACTTTTTCATGTCATGCTAAATGTTATTTTAGTTTTAAAGCCTTGTGGTTATTGACTAGAATGATTAGCCTCAAATAGCTGAGAGTGTTTAATATGTATTGAAAGATTCGTGAGTTGTTCTTATCATAGTAAAGCATCAATATACGGTATTCTCTTTCGAATGTTTTACTTGGTTGACTTGGCGCATGATCACACCATGTTTATGACTACAAACCAGTCACGAATAGCCTCCATGAACACTTAGTTTTTGAACTTGTGATACTGCTTATGTTTTAATTAATGATGCTTATGTCGCTATGCATGATTATGGCTCTTATGCTCTCTTGATTTGTCGCTCCCAGTCTTTTGCTAGCCTCCACCTGTACTGAGTATGAGCTCTACTCGTGCATCCAAACTCCCTTAAACCAAAGTTTTTTCCATTGTGTCCACCATACCTACCTACATGTGGTATTTAACTGCCACTCTAAGTAAATTGCTCATGTGTTACCTTTAAAACCTTCAAAATTACTCCTGCTTTATGTTCCCATTTTTGCTCATGAAGACGTAAATATAGAATCTTTATCTCACTTGTTGATTGGATTTCACACCTAGTGGCTTCATCCGCTTATCCAAATGATAGAAGAGCTGGCAGCGGGGTGCCCAGCCCCAAATTAATGCAAACAAATTCTCTTCACTATTTTCCCCCCTGATTTATCAGTCAGAGCATAATTGTGTAAACAAAAGAGAAAGAGGGATGACCTTCTACACCAGTTGTGTAAGGACCCCCAAACCACTGTTCAAGGACCTCCGATATGCATACATTCACGATCCCAGATCACACCAGTCGTGAACAACATATCAAGTTGGCATTCAGATACAACATCCATTACACGTTTACACAAAGGTCTTACAAAAGAGACATGGTCACATAACCAAGTCTAACACAACTGCCACGCAGGGCAAGCACACAAAACACACAGTGGAAGACAAAACACAACCAACGAAGTGGAACCCAAGTTACGCCTTAACCTACAGGCTGCTGACTAGGAGACGATCCTAGTTCGCAAGTCCATCAGCGCAGTACTCCTCCTTGTAAATCTCCTCCTGAGATTCCTTCTCGATGTATGGCAAGTAAATACCAGGGACGAAACCAATATGAGTACATTTGAATGTACTCAGCAAGAGACCATCATGTAGCTTACAGAATGCAAGTATGCTTATATGGTGTAGTAGGTAGGCTATACATAGGGTTCACTATCCATAATATATGAAGGATATACCATAGTTGATTTTGAAAATCTCTGTATCTTTGTTGAAGAAGATACTTAAAAATAAAATAATATAGTTTTCTTTCTCTTGTAGATATCACATGCACAAGAGGTTTTGTAAAACTTTGTTAAAAGAAGGTTTCCTCTTTGCAAAACTTCTTGGAATCAACTTCCAATTTTTGTTTAGAAAAAAAAGATTTTCTTTGCAAAATTCCTTGTAAAACAACTTCTGGCTTTTCATCAACGGTACCTACACGGTACAAGATTTCCTCCTTTCAGCACTTCATAAATTCAACTCCTTTTTTGAAAACATTGACACAAACATGGCCATTCAACTGTCCATATCTGAGGACGCGGCTATTCCGAATAGTTTTACTCTGCAGAGGTGTACACATTCCACTAGATCCAATCATCTGCCATGAACCACCCATGGATCGACACAGCGATATGCAAGCAACAGAAGAATGATCCTGATCTGTCCACTCTGAACAAGCTTGTATATGGCTATCCCTTTAATTAGGTTTATTCCCCCTGGCACCATGTCACACATCGCCAAACAGGGGACCCAATTGTCGCATCCGGAGGGAAAATTAATCCCACACCGTGTATGTCCCGTTTCTCCCTCCTCGCGACATTTCGGTTCAGAGTATCATCCTCTCTGTAGCTTTTAGGGATAGAACACAGACTAACAAGATCAAGTATCTAGATAGGCCCCGTACCCATGTTGGGGTAGAGTGGCAGTACTTCTTAGTTGTCCGGCGAAGACTAGGTTATGTGTCATTTTTGTAAAAGCACTTTTTTCTCAAAAATGACTACTTCAACAATCCTCCGATGAATAAGGCTCAACCTTTTCCTCGGGTTTTCCATGAAGCCTTTTTTTTGCAAAAAAAATTTTTAGAGTGACCACTTAGGGACTAATACTTTTGGTGGTACTAAATACCATATGGTGGCTATGGGCTTGGTAACACCAAGTAGCAACTACTAGCATAGTAATAATGTAATATTAATAGTAGTAGTAGTCACTCAGAAATAGTTTTTTTGGTAATCAAAGTTTTTGTAAAACTTTTCAGAAGTAAAATATGCATGATAGATAATGATAAGGGTAGTAACAACAAGCATCAAGATGGCTTGCCTTAAATCTCTTTATGTCCCTAGCCTTGAAGTAGCTTGATCTTGACACACAGCTCTACAACTCCTTGTTCTTCTTCTTCTTCTTCGTTCTTCTAACGTCGTAAAAGAATAAAAGACACACACTCAGAACCAGAGGGACAATCAAGTAAACAGAGCAACACATACATCAAGCAAACTTATACTAATGCAATCACTCAAAAAGTTATCGAGAGAACTATCTCACAAACTCTCAGGGTACAAAACTATCGTCAGTAAAACATAGGGTTGAAAAACCATATTCCACATCCCAATATCATAGGTTGAAAGGGTGTACCACTATCATACCAAGATATTAAAGAAGCTAAACATATATCTTGTGGTTACAAGGGTGAGGCTACTAAGGTGCTCAATAAACAATCAATGTAATACCAACCATCAAAGCAACACCCATGGCAGTGGGTATTAACAACAACACAAGCAATCAACCCAAACCAGTTTACCACTAATCTTAAGCATAGATAACAAGGTACTAATAAACACAATAATAACACTAGTACCAAACTTATGCTAAGGTAAACACTTAGACAATTCCAAATAGCAAAGCAAACAAGACACAGATGAAACAGCTAGCTACTGACTATGCTTATGTCTTCACCAAAGCTAAGGAGTCAGTCAATCATGAAAGTAACCAAACAAACCAGTGGCTCAATAAATTGTAACAAGTCAATAAAACACACTCTAAAACATAATAACAACAAGAGACATTACCCCTAGCAAGATAACATAATAACAGGAGCCAAGTATTAGCATACTAGTATGGAAATTCTACACAAGCATGCCATAAGACATAATTGCATTCTAAAACACATCAACACAAAAACACTACAATATCTATGCCTAATAACAAAAGTGAAAACAACCTAAACATGCTAGGACAATCATACACTCATAAAACTTGAAGGACAACAATAATGGAGCAAACTCAAAATCTAGTGGGACACTAATGCAACACTAGAGGAGCAAACAACACTATAAGGATGCATTTTTCCTAAACCATAAATACATGAATAAAAACACCTACTAAAAGCACATAAACCTTACACATGCTAGTAAGCAAATATACTAAAATAATTCTATGAAAACAACTACTCATACTAGTGAAAACAATACAGTTAAATAAATCAAACCAAGTTACACAAGCTCTCCTATAAACTAATGGGCAAGATAACATAGGTGATACCATCACCACATCAGTACCAAAATGCTACTGGACTCAACATAACCATAACAAAAACCTACTTACTAAACATAGCAAGACTAGATCACAAAATCTATTTCACAAAAAGTACTAGAAAACAATAAGAGACCATTTCTATTTCTATTTGTTTTCCAATCATGCACAAACTTTCTAACCTACTAGTAATGAAAGAAAACAACCTAATAACATATACCAACACATCTACTCATGCTTGGAAACAAGTTTCTAACAAACAACCATTTATTCACAAACAAACACACAACATTTAAAATAAACAGAAAAGGTGTTGTTTTCTAGAAATGCACACAAAAAATAATCTAGAGCTCTAAAAATTATGCCAAGCTATTATTACATATATCTAATCACGCAAAAGCTCATCCAATTGGATTCACGTAAAAAATCATTTTTAAACTCTCTCTAAAAATCCTAGAAATGTCGACTGGTCTTTTACCAAAATGGATGGAATTTCCAAAAGGTAGCTCCCCTTGATGCAAGGTCAAGTCTCACTGATATATCTATCCAAGTTATACTCAAAACACTTTGGTTTGCAAGATTTGTCCACTTAAAACACAAGTTATGATAAAAAAAAGTTGAACAGAGTGCTTCTGCCATATTTCTTAGTTCTCCTAAAATATAGCACAAAATACATTTCTTTAAGTTGGAGGTGGTTAAGAAATAGTAGATCCATCTCTTTGATTTTTGGTGAGGCAAGTTTTACTCTTTTTCATTTTTATTTAGATTTAAAGTAACAAAGCCAGAAACAGATCTGTAGAGAAAAAGAATTAACCACCTGCCAAAAGACGCGGGCCAGATCTGCTACGGGAGGCAAACCAGAGGCCGGATTTGCCGAGCTGGGCCGGCCCACGAGGCTTCCCGCGCGGAGGAGGTTTCAAGCGGTTGGAGGTGGGCCGCGGAAGGGCCATCCCATCATTTTGGAGCCATCCGGCAAAGGGGAATGGAACCCTTGGATCGAAATCCAACGACTATCGATGAAGGCGCTGACGACGACCACAAATCGCGACGGAGTCCGCTCCTGCCGCCGCGGGAGGTGCGTGGGCTCGCCGCCGTGGTAGCGCGCGGTCCCCTGGATGCTAGGACACCACTGAACGGCTCCGGAGAACTCCGCCCACCCAATGTCCTCTTGCACGCAAGGCAGGAGGGACAGGGACGTGCCCCGCCATGGAAGCCCCAGGAGGAGCTCGAGGTCGACGTTGGCGGCGGCCCGACAAGGGACCCAAGGATAAAATTGATAGGGAACAAGTCTTTAGGTAACTCAAGGAAGGTAGGGAGGGCAATGGGACTTCCAGAAACGACCTGTACCGGTGGCTTGATGAGGAGATTGTCGGCGGGTCGTGGCGCTCGATTCCGGCGGTGGATGGAGGTACGGAGGGGGATTTTGATTCCATATTGCAATTAGGATGGAGAGTGAGCGGTGTGATAAGGAAGATAGCAAGGGGAGGGCTTGGTGAGGTCTAGCCGCAGAGCATGGCCCCTCGGTGTCCATGGCGGTCACCGTGGCGTGGGCAAGCAGGCTAGAGAGGATCTCTTCGGGCAACATGTTGCCAAGGAGGTAGGGCATGGTGAGGACACCTCACTAGCCACATGAGACAACAGGAGAAGCACGAGGGCGTCAAAAAACAGTAGTGTCCACCCAACACCCGTAGGTGTTTGACAAGAAATGGAGGGGGAAGGAGAGGGACCAGGGAGGGAGGAATGGCATGGGTGAGCTCGTGGGGAGTCAGGGTCTCTAGAGATAAGGATTGGGGCAACAAGGTATGGGGGAGGGGGCATGGCATGTCAGCCCATGCCATGCTTAATGTCCAATCCTTGTGGGTGATATGGAAAAGTACCGAGCAGTGCAAGCATGTCCAATGAAGTCAAAGTGGTGGGACCAGGTGACTAGGCATCCAAGGAATCCAAGATGGGTAGAAAGGAGTGAAAAACATCCACCTAAGGATCTCTTTAGAATTTGGCCAGAAGGTGTTTGTGATTGTTTTCTCCAAAATCTTGAACACAACACATTCAAGAAAATATGTCTAGGAGGTAGGAAATGAAAACTGGAGTATGGTAGTTGTGGTCTCCCACTGTTCTTAAATTGTTTTCTTTGAAAACTTTTAAATTTCCAAAAACTATTGTTTCTGTTTTAGGATGTTTTCTCTAAAATTTTGAATATAAGATATGTTTTAAAACATGTTTAATGGATAGATAATAAAAAATGAGTCTAGGGGTGGTGGTCCCTAAATTTTCTGAAAATATTTGTTTCACAAAATTTTGAAAATTCAAAAGGTGCTGAAACTGTTTTTGGATGTTTTCTTCAATAATTTGAAAATGAGAAGCAAATGTTTTTGAATAACTAGGTCCCATATGACCCTAGGAATGTTGGGGAGATTCCCCAAAAAATTTAGAAATACTTTTATTAACAAAACCATTAAAAGTCCATTTCTGGCCTTTTGGAAAATAACATTTAATAAATAGGAAAAAGTTTATAAATCAAGTTTTTTTGAGTTGGGGTGGGAGGGTATATAATATAGGTCACAAAGGTGAATTTTAATAAGCAACTCCTTTGGAAAATATTTGAGATGCCAAGTGTAAAAGGGTGATAACAGGAGTTTATTTAATAGGCCAAAACCCTGAGAGAAGAATAATCACATGGTCATGGGAAGATAAATGGACCACATGGATATGATGTATAAGTAATGAATATGACAAGGGAAGGTTGATGGAGCTCAAAATATATAGGAGTGATTTTTAGAAAGACTAACAAAAGGCATCATGATAACAAGGACATGATCCTATTTGTTGGGATGACCTCAAGAGGGCTTTGGAAGAAAATGTGAATGGGTTTATATTCAATCCAAACAATAGGATAGGACTCATAGACATGTACCATTATACCCATGATGGTACATTGGTCAAATATCAAGATCTCTGCATTTTGGCAGGAGGCCAAAATAGAGAAGTCAAAGAGAACACAAGATGAGATGGAAATAGGATATACATACAAATGATATATGGGCTTGTTATTTGTAGATCTCATTCATTTAAAACAACTCACAATCATCCACAACGGTTATTAAGACTTTGAGGCAAGGAAAAAAGATAAGGTCACCTCATAAGCAGATAATAACAAGACTTAACAAGTTCACTCAAGCAAGAGAGTTCTGCAATTTAAATTCTTGGAGGTTTCCCTCAAGTGTTTAAAGAAAGTTAGTGATCAAGCCAAACCATTTTAGGAGGATTTTATAAAAGAGGTTCAGCTCAATTCTTGTTATTTAGGTAACCATTTTATTTTGGTTTTGTTCAAACACAAACACTCAAGGTCAAACAAGGCAAAGAGAGGTGAAACAAGATTAATAGTCAAGCATTTCAAAAAAAAATTGTTGCCCCTAATTTTGACTCTCTAACAACTTTATTTTGTTGGTTTTCAAAAAGTGGGATGTGACAAGTTGCGTCCTTCACTATGGGAGTCGCTCTTGTGAATCCAGTTGGCTTGTGACGTACAGTATTTTCTGTTTACCATTCGTTGACATTAGCATACATCTCCCAAAATATATACACTCCTCCACGGTATGTGATTGTTGGCAGGCACCCGAGGATTTGGTTAGCCATGGTTTGTGAAAGATGGATGGGAGGAGTGTCAAACTTTTAATACCTCTGCTTAATAAAATAAAATCTCTATCACATGAGTGATCCCTGCTTCCCTCCGCGAAGGGCCTTTCTTTTACTTTTATGTTGAGTCTCCATCTTCTTACTTTATGCCCAGTTGAGAGAGCATTTTTGACATTCTGAGTTCTATGTGCATTTGTCCCATAAGCATCAATAATTACTTCATGATGTAATATTATTTTTTCTTAAATTATTTGTTCTATTCTTCCTCGTGAACTTTGAAGGTGTCCTAGCATTTATGTTTTGCCCCACTCTTAAGGACTATCGAAATATCACTTTGGCATGCTTTCTCTATACCTGAAACAAACGTTTACCTTTCTTTGCATTATTATTCATGATCCTTTATTTGAGTTACTCTTCGTGATGCAAAGTAATTGCTATGCTTTATTATTAAAGTTTTATTTATCATGCCTGTGTTTAAAGTTTTATGATCTCAACATGCATATGCTTTTACATTAGATTGATCAAGTTTATGTTAGTAGCATGTCACCTTAGAAATTATTGTTTTATCGTTTACCTACTCGAGGACGATTAGGAACTAAGCTTGGGGATGCTTGATACGTCTCCAACGTATCTATAATTTCTGATGCTCCATGATCTTATTTTGTCTATTGCTACTTGTTTTCTCCCTTATTTATAGCATTTTTATACGTTTTCCGGGACTAACCTATTAAACCCCTGTTCCCTGTTTTGTTTTCTGTTGTTTTTGGTTTTAGAAAAGTTGTTCTGCAAAAATTTTCGGAATTGGACCCCACAAAGCCCGAAGTTCCTATTTTCCCCGGAAGCATCCAGAACACCGAAGAGGAGTCGAAGAGGGGCAACAGGGGGTCCACACCATAGGGTGGCGCGGGCCCCCTGGCCGCACCAGCTATGGGTGTGGGGCCCCTGGAGCTCCACCGCCTTTGCCCTTTCACCTATTTAATCCCCCGGATAGAAAACACTAAGCACCTGATAAAAAATCCCCGAAAAGTTCTGCAGCCCCCGTCACCGTCAACCCTAGATCAGGGGGGTTATGAAGCTGTTTCTAGCACCCTGCTGGAGAGGAGATCATCATCGTAGGCTTCTACATCACCATGCCTGCCTCCGGAGTGATGTGTGAGTAGTTCATCCTTGGACTACGGGTTCGTAGCTGTAGCTAGATGATTGTCTTCTCCTCATATGCCTCCGTGTTTAGATCTCGTGAGCTGCCTATCATGATCGAGATTGATCTTATGTAATTATACATGCTTTGTTTGCTGGGATCCGATGAATATTTAACTTATGCCAAGTTGATTATAGTCTTTATTTTCATATGCTATTTGTGATCTTGCATGCTCTCCGTTGCTAGTGGTTGCTCTGGCCAAGTAGTTGCTAGTGACTCCGAGAGGGAGTATTTATGCTCGATAGTGGGTTCATGCCTCCTCACCGCCTTGCTCGAGTGACAGAAATGTGAAGGGGGATGTGTTGTTTCCATGAGGGAGAAAACAACGGTGAGAGTTCCCGCGTGCATAATCATTGCTTACATTACACACTTTGTTTAATGCAGTTATCTGTTGCTTGCAACTTAATACCTAAGGGGATTCGGATGATAACCTGAGGGTGGATTATTAGTCATAAATGCAGATGGATGTCGGTCTATGTATATTGTTGTAATGACCGCACTAAATATCATACTAATCTTCATGTCATATTATGCACTACAGTGCAACCTATATTTTTCAATTGCCCAGCTGTAATTTGTTCACCCAGCATGCTATCTTTTATGGAGAGACACCACTAGTGAAACTATGAACCCTGGTCCGTTTTCCACACTGTTAAACAAACCACTACAATTTCCTGCTTTCTTTACTTACTGCAAGCATACATCATTTTTCACACTATACGTCTAATCTTTGTTTTCAGCAAGACCGGTGAGATTCAAAACCCCACTGTACCGTTGGGGCAAAGTATTTTGGTTGTGTTGTGTGTAGGTTCCACGTTGTTGCTGACACCGGTGAAGTGCCATCACCACCGTCAGTGGCATCAACCTTCCGAAGGTCCTCTTTCTCTTACTGGATTGATAACCTTGGTTCTTAACTAAGGGGAAAACTCCTACCGCTGTCCTCATCACACCCTCCTCTTGGGGTATCCCAACGAGTGCAAGATCTGCACCATCATGGTCACTTGCTCATTATTGGCCTCGGCCAATTTATGTGTCTCCCCCACTTTATTCTCCATGGCTTGCATTGCTTCATATAGGGGATCACAAGCATCAGTCACAAACTTCTCTAGATCTTTGTGGTTGTCTCTCATTTGTTTTTTCAACACATCACGCAATGCCTCATACTCCCTCCAATTCACTCCCTCGGCATGGTCCTTCTTTTGCTGCACAAGATCATCACTAGAAGGATCCATTAGTAGGTTAGTGAAAACAGAAAACAAGTATCTATATGCGGTGTTCTCTCACAACTCACTCAAAACTAGCAAGACAATTGAGTACCTTACCGTTCCAAAGTGAATAGAAATACTTACCAACAAGTAGTGGTAACTAGTGTGCTTGATGTGAAGAAGAGAATACCCAGGTTTCAACTCTCACTAAGGCAAACAAGGTTATTTAGTGGGGCTTGGTATGGATACCTAACAATCACCAAAGTAACAAGTCATATTTGTTGTTTTGTGATGATATAAAATACCCAAGGAAGCACACACCAATAATGGAGACAAATGTGGCAAAGCAAATATATGGATGAGATTTTGCAATGCACTAGAAAGTCACTAGCTAGGCTCACAATAGACAGGCACAAGATTGCTCAATATGAAAATCCAAGTGTCACAATGTGGTATAATGCAAACTCCACTAGTAAGCAACAATATCAATTCGGCCTCTTTTCAATTTTTCTGTTTTCTCTTTTTTTTTCTTTTTTTTTTGTATTTTCCAATGGCCTAAATAACAACTAGGCGCAATATGAACCAAAGAACAGGTGAACACAATGGTATATGATGTAATTGACCAGCCTGTCAAGAGCAAAAAATAGCTATACTTATGGGTAAGTTCCTATTAATATGCTGTAGAAAGGCTATGCTATGGTTCACAAAGATCAGATATGGAAAACCTAAGAAAATAGAAAGGAAAAAACAAAAGAAAACTAAGCTAAAGGGACTAATTCCTCATGGCAGGAAAACAGGCAAATCTTTGTCGTGGCGGCAGCGAAATCTCGCAAAAACGCTGCCGGCGGCAGGGCTCACGCGTGCGTATACGGCAGGAAAATCTCATGGCAGCGAATCGCTGCGTTTTGTGCCCCGATAGAGCAGCGTAACAACGCGCGCAAGTGTGGGTGTGGGCTCGCGGCAGCGGCGGCAGCGTTTCTCTGCCGTGGGGGATAGAACGCGCGCGCACGACAGGGACTAAGAACGCGGCGGGAAAACTCTGCCTTTTGTGCCGCGGGGTGCTTCGGGCAGCAATCGGATTCCGAGTATAGATAGGAAAAATGTGCGGCAGCAGGTGCACTCAAATCCGATGCAAGGTAACAACGGATTGCAATCCGAGGAGAACAAGAACTGGCAACACAAGTACATGAATCAACCAACCAGCTCCCGAATTGAATCCGAGTAGGGCTAGAACTAGGCTAATCCAATGAACAATGCGCACAACTCTTTTTGTGAGGCAATTTTTTTGTATGACTCGAATAGAAAAACAACACTCAGAATTGAACTAGACACAAGAACCCTAACCCTAGCCGAAAACTAAAGACTCAAAAATAGAAAAGGGACGCAAATCAAACACAAAAACAACAACTAGAAATTGAAACTATGGATCAACTAAGACTATGGCAATGATCTACACTATTTTTGTGGGGCAAATTTTTTGTATAGGAATAAAAACACTCAAATCTAAGGGATAGATAATAGCTCACCGAGGCAACCTATAAATCTGATACCAAGATGATAAGGGGTGGCCCAATCTTCTCGATGAACTCACAGATAATTTGAACCAGATAACTAGTGTCTCACTGAAAACTCTCCTGGCTGATCCCTGATGCCAATGCAACAATTTGCAACCCTATGGGTATTCTCAACTCCACACTCTTGCACAACGTAGCCACCAACTACGAGGTGGTACTGTACCGTCTTATTCCCAGTGGAACAATAGGTAACACGAAAAGTTTGCAGTATAATCTTCCAGATGAATGCTTACAAGCAATTTCAATCTAGAGGTCTAGGGTTTTTGTTTTAACGTAGTCTAAGGAGCTATGGCTCGGATCCTAGGAATATAAGGGGAACAGTATGGTGCGGCCACAAGCATCCTTGCGCAAGCACCAACTCCAACCCGAATAGGACTCAATGTTGGACTCTATGGTTGGGTTTGGACTCAACCCAACCGACTCAACTTGATACAAACCAAACCACATTAGGAGGTGCGGCCATAATGGTATACAAACCATGCCTATTAAAAATAGGACTTCTATGTGGCGCATGGATATCCAGTGTGGGCGCCCTTCTCTTGTTTTCACCATCTCCTAGTGTGGAATAAAAAGCTAGTAGTTGTTTTCCACACTTGTACTCTTGTTTTCTCCATCTTCCATGCTTGTTTTCACCACGGTGATCTTGTTTTCCAGCTTCTTATCATTGTTTTCCAGCTTCTCATCCTTGTTTTCCAGCTTCTCTTGATGTTGTCCTCCAAGTATGTTTGTGTTATCAATAAACCCGGACATACATAGATACATAGATTTAGGTAGTATAAAGTTCTCACAATTATAAACATTATACTCAAGTAGGAGTGAATTCACCTGTTGTTCTAATAGTTTGGTCCTTGATCTTGTCATGGGACCAAGGCTCACTTCATTATCTTGGACAACAACCTCATCATGTGTAATAATAGGTGAAGAGCTAGGGATGTCCTCATCAGGCAATATGGTCAGAGACAAAATAAGTACACAGTTTTTGTACCAAAATGAGCTGAAGGAGGTAGAATGGCATTTAGAGACGTACAAGAGAATTCGAGTGGCATATGTTGAAAGTTGGAAATTGCAGTGGCATTTTTTGATTTCACGTGAATTGCAACAACGTTTATCCAATTAACCTTTGACGTAATTCCTACATGAATATTGCCATGAAATTTCTCTTGTCATAATATTGTTGTTCAAATTCTGTCAAGTGCCCAGCTGTAATTTGTTTACCTAACATGTTTGCCTCTTTATCTATTGGAGAGACACCAGTAGTGAAACTATGGGCCCCATTCCATTATTTTAGATTCATTACAATCTTGCTTACTTTGTTTCAACCATTACTTGCTCGCTGCTCTGTTTCCACTTTCATTGTATTCTTCCGTATTTTCCACACTATAGATTTAATCCTTTATTTTCTATAAGAGGGGAAGCGAGACAACCTTCCTAGAAATTTGGGGCAAGGAATAGTTTGTGTTGTGTGTAGGTCCACTAGAAGTCTTGCTGGAGATCTCTAAGTCCTACTGATTCGATAACCTTCTTCTCAAAACCGAGGAAAAATTTCGTGCTATGCTACATCACCTCCTGCTTGGGGTGGTGGTCGTTCACCTCATCAACCAGCTGCACTCACCTCGGCCCGCCCCCGCCGTCATCCGACTCCTCCACCACCAGATCCACCTCCTCCCCACGTCGCCCCACCGCCGAATCAAACAAATCGACAAAATCAAGCCCCACCGATGTCGCCTACCTCCTATATGTCGATGTCACATGCCCTGCCCAACATCGCCGACTAATAATGCATTTCCATAGCCATCGCGTTCCATTCTCGCCGCCGCAGAGCCCCTACCGCACCGCTGTTGCCGACCCTGACCGCACATGCGCTGGCGTATGGAATAAAAGACGATGAACAAGACGAGCTTCTAGGGGGTACGACTGCCGGAGTGAAAGTGTATTTCTTGATCCATAAGGTTTTGAGTGTTAGTTAACAATACTAACGATATTATTTATCAAGGTGTTTAGTGGTGCAGGTGTTTAAGTATTGTTTCGCATCGAATACCGAAAAAGAGTGAAGTTAGATCAGCCATATTTGTCACAGATGGCAATCGGATAATTTTGGTGCAACCGGAAATTCCGGTTCTGAAGATCTCCTATGGAAAATCGGCACAGAAGTGAGCCGGATATTTTTGGACCAACCAGAAATTTCGGTTGTGAAGTTTTTCTCAGAGATTTGCCACAGAAATGAGCCGGAAATTTCAACCGGAAATTTCCAGGGCAAACCGGATATTCCGGTTGGGAAAGATCGAGAGAAAAAATGGCTAAGGACTTGAAGTTTGTGTTCGCAGAAGTCAACCGGAAATTTCTAGACCAACCGAACCTTATTTTAGCATAGAAGCGAGCCGGAAATTTTGTAACGAAAATTTTGAAGAAACCTTAATTTCCTATTTAAGTCAACTGCCTTCGAATCCAGATCTAAAGCACAAAGTCAAACCGGAATTTTCGGTTCAAGTTTGAACCGGAATTTTCGGCTTCAATTTCCTGCTCCAACAACCACATTTAGGGAGGGGGTTGATACGTCATAAATGTATCCTTAATTTTTGATGTTCCATGTTGTTTTCTTATTGTTTCCCACATATTTGCTATACACTTTATGCCATTTTTATAGATTTTTTGGACTAACCTATTGACAAGATGACACAGAGCCAGTTCACTGTTTTCTGCTGTTTTTAGCTTCAGAAAAGTTGTTCTAGAAATATTCTCGGAACTGGAAAGTTCGAAGACCGGAAGTCTTAGAATTCCCGAAGGTTCCACAGAGTCCCGAAGAGACCCAGAGGGGGCCTCAGGGGCCCACACCATAGGGCGGCCCCCCTTGGCCGCGCCGGGGGGTGGCGTGGGGCCCCCAGGGCTCCACCGTCTCTGCCCTTTCGCCTATTTAATCCTCCGAGACATAAACCCTAGATATATCCCACTTTATCCCGAGAAACACCCGAGGCCGCCGTAACCGTCATCCTGAGATCAGGAGGGTTCTGGAGCTCTCCCCGGCACCCTGCCGGAGGGGGGAATCATCACCGGAGGGGTCTACACCACCATGCCCTCCTCCGAAGTGATGTGTGAGTAGTCCATCCCTGGACTACGGGTCCATAGCAGTAGCTAGATGGTTGTTCTCTCCACTTTGAACCTCATGTTTAGATCTTGTGAGCTGCCTATCATGATCAAGATCATCTTTATGTCATGCTACATGTTGTGTTTGTTGGGATCTGATGAATGTTGAATGCTATGTCTTCTGATTATCAATCTATCATGTTATCTTCATGCATATGTTATTTATGATCTTGCATGCTCTTCGTTATTAGTAGATGCTCTGGCCAAGTAGATGCTAGTAACTCCAAGAGGGAGTATTTATGCTCGGTAGTGGGTTCATGCCTCCTTTTCATCTATGCTCCAGTGACGGAAACGTGACGGATTGAGGATGTGTTGTTGCCATTAGGGAGAAAACAACAATGCTTTGTCTAAGGATGACGTTATTGTTTACATTACACACTTTTCTTACTGCGATTATCTGTTGCTTGCAACTTAATACCCAACGTTTGTTCGGATGATATTCGGAGGGTGGATTTTTAATCATAGATGCAGTTGGATAACGGTCTATGTATTTTGTTGTAATGCCCGCATGAATCACATAGTAATATTTATGTCTTGCATATGCACTACGATGCAGCCTTCATTTCTGTCAATTGCCCAGATGTAATTTATTCACCACACATGTTATTTATCTTTCACGGAGAGACACCACTAGTGAAATGTGGACCCCGGTCCTTTTTCCTCATACTGATAAAATACCTGCTTCTTTCATACTGCTCTCATACTGTTACTACTGTTTTCCACACCATATGTTTAACCTCTTTGTGTTCAGCAAAAGCGGTGAGATTGAAAACCTCACTGCTACGTTGGGACAAAGCGATTTCATTGTGTTGTCTAGGTTCCACGTTGCCGCTGAACCGGTAGTGCGCCCTGCCACCTCAGCTGCATCAACCTTCAGAGATTGCTTGTCCTCCTACTGGTCGATTCAACCTTGGTTTCTTTTCTGAGGGAACACTTGCTGCTGCACTCTTCACACCTTGCACTTGGGGTCTATCAACATTAGTCATCAGGGGTATAAATACACCTCCTTCTTCCCCAAGTGATGTAGTTTGCCCAAGACATTCATTACACATTTATTGAGCTCACCAAATCCTAAATTTATCCCAATCCCTCCACCCAAACTTGTTGATCTTTGGAGGACTGAAAGAGAAGGTCCCGATCTACTACTTTACCAAGCCGTTTTTCATCCCCCCATTCACTTGAGGGAATCTAGTCTAGGGTTTCCTTGTGGAAAACCTAGACCCCATTGCTACTCTTGTTGATTGTTGGTGATTCTTGGAAGCCCCCAATTCGGTTGTGGGTGTGTGCCTCAAGCATTATAAAGGCTTCGATTTCCGCCTCAAAGGGAATCAATAGTGGAAGGTGAACTAGGCATTTGTGGCGAGGTTCATTGGAGAATAAGGCGAGGCCTTTGTGGAAAAAATCACACCCCTCCAACGAGACGTACTCCCCTCAAAAGGAGGAAATCACGATTACATCCTTGTCTCCGCGTGCTTCCGTTATCGGTTACCTCGTTCCCTCTTCTTTACTTTGTGTTTGTATCTTGTTTATTGTTGTTCTTGTCATATAGGTAAATTCACCATAGGTGCATATTTAGAGAATTTACCTTTGTGTCAAGTCTAAATTGAAGAAAAAATAAAATTGGTCGTAGCACCTATTCACCCCCCCTCTAGGTGGTCATACTATCCGTTCAAGGAGTCTAACCGCTACACCGTCGAGTTCCAGGGCAACGACATCCACTACTGGCTCGACACATTCAAGACGGCGGAGCTCGCCGCGTGGGGGTATGGAATCGAAATTTGGAGGCTTGGGCGTCCGCGTGAGGAGCTCAACTTCATGGAGGTCGGATCCTGGGAGGATGTAGGGTTCATGCTCCCCGGTGAACATTGTGATTGGCCAGGAGAAGCGGGAGAACCAGATTGTTCTCGAGCAACAGGACACCCAGGTGAACGATGACAAGGCGATGGAGAGGTTCGCATGGGAGAATCCAAAGTGCGTGCAGTGCGATAGGGAGTTCTACTAGAAGCGTGACCTGAAGAGGAAAAAGAAGGAGGGCAAAGCTGGTCCCTCGACGATGAAGGTCAAGAAGGAGGACAAGGCTGGACCTTCGACGCTGATCACTGTGGACTCGGAGTCCTCCTTCGTGTGGTACTCGAATTCCTCCTTCGGTTGGCCTTAGGATGATCCAGTAGCCTCAGAAGTTTCTATCTAATAAGCAATGTTTAGGTAAGTATGCAATATTTGGTATGTTGAAATGTAGTTCAGGTTTTCCGTATAAAATACAATCTTCGGATGTTATTTTAGGGCAGTTATCGGACCACTCGTGAGTCGTGACAAGTACGGTGTCCTATTTCAGAGGAGCTGTTGGTAATGATGACACTTTGGTTACCATTAGGGTACCCTCTAACCTCACTAGTTCAGATAAATGAGCTAATTTCATTGATGACATCGTCATTTTAGAAAAGTTAGTTTATTTTTTTGAACTACAGTTTTAGAAAACTTAGTTTATTTTTTTGAACTAGAGAGGTTAGATGGTACCTAATGGTGACCCACTGCCATCACTAGCTGTTGGAGTTGGACGCCTCAGAAACCTCCACTTTACTGATGTAAATTTCAAGCAATTTATTTACCCTAAAATAAATCACCTATTGAGATACTCTTATGGGTAAAAGCCTCCCCAAATAATCTGAGCCCTACGCGTGGATCGGACAACTGACATTGCGTGGCAGCGGTAACACTAGAGCAGCGAAGCTCGCGCAACAACACCAGACGACACGAAAGAGAAGAGGATAACCTCGCCGGTCGCCGCCGGCACCGATGATTCCTCCGCCCGCCCCCGTGCTCCACCTCCCAATACTTTCCATACCTGCCACCCCCTCCCGCCGCGGCTCGCTCCACACCCCCGTATCCGTCGCCGCGGCATCTCCGAGGGGGAAATGGCGCCTGTCCCAGCTCCGATCGTCGCTGCCTCCCGAAGGTGCGCGCGCGTCAGCAAGTGGCTGCAACACACTCGATTTCGTTCCACGCATCTGACGTGACTCCTTCGTCCCAGGACCCCCCGCGGAGCTGGTGGGAGAGGACTCTAAGTTCGTGCCCCTGAACGCTGAGGACCCCATGTACGGACCCCCGGTGAGTCGCCGCCGGTTGCGCGCGAGCACCGAGTGCTGTTCCACGCCTTCGCTGCATATACGTACATAGCTTGTGATACTGGTGATAGATAGTGTTTTTCTACTTCGAAATGCTGGGATGATCTCACTGGACGGCGCCCCTGTTTCAGGCAATATTGCTCATTGGATTCGAGAAAGGCGAGACAGGCAAGGTATTTTGTAGGAGCCCGGGTGATACTTGCATGCCCATATTGACAGAAAGAACGTTAGTTCTCAAGTAATCTGTGTGAGCTTTCGTAATGTGTGCAGATTCAGGAGTTCCTGAAAGAGCTCGACGGTGATTTTCTCAAGGTAATTGAGTTTGGCATCTGCCGATTTATCGAGAAAAAAAATAACACGTCGCACAGGGAATAGAGATTCAACAAATAGTGGTCCTCTCTAGTGGAGCAGTATTTACTAGGATCAGGGAAGGAATCTAGAAAAAAGGAGACTGAAATCTAGATTTCCCAAAGCCTACTCTTATTATGAAATAATCATGTCAGATGAAAATACAGTTGAAAGTTTGTAGCATTCCTGAAAAAAAATAAAAATAAAGACCGAGTTGTAACACGATCCTTAAAATTCAGCAAACTCGTTCCATGTGTCAGGTGATTCATTGTACAGAAGAAATGAAGAGACAAACTTTGTGGGATGCCATGCAAACTGAGCAGCCTAATGTACAAGGTATTAAGGTAATGTCATTTGCAAACATATTGCAGAAGTCTTTACTGAGCTTACAATACCAGACACCACTCTTATGCCGAAATTACAGGCTTGCAAAACACCTATCAGTCTCTTTCTTCCTAACCCCATATTTGGACGTCGGGCGCTAGTTAACATGCGTGTTATGTTCTCAGATAGCAAAATCAACACAAAGAATATGCATATTTTCTGGTCTGACTGGTGAGGAGATGATGATGTTCATCAACGCCTTCCCAGAGACAGGTAGTTCCCAAGCCCAATGTCAAACGAAGTCATGGAACTGTAAGAGAATGTAGCATCTCATTAAACTGACGAGGTTTTACTTATTGTTCAGGGTTGGAACAAGCCGCTTTCGCAGCACTTGTTCCCAACAGCGCAGAGAAAGTTCTTGGCGAGGTGATCGAGGAAATCATGGGCGACCACGAGATGCTGGTTTGTTGCTTCTGACTGCTGCCACAACCTTCGTGTTTTTCTTCTTCTGTCTTTACTACCCGAACACATAATGAGTTTTCTGTTCTCTGCCGGCAGACGGGAAAGAACTCATCATGAAGATCTCAAGTAGCGACCTGTCTGCAGATACAATTCAGGCAGAACTAATCCTCAAATAATATGACCCATCGGGTAAATGTCAATCCTGAAACTGTCTCTCTTCTGGTAAATGCCATTCTCTGGAGAAGTTGAGCAGCTTCTACTATCTACTGTCCCATATACAGAGTTGCATGGCCTGCAGTTAGTTCAGTGTAAATTTGAAAGTGAGATGAACATTACCGAGATCAACTTTTCTTGATGTAACATTTTCAATTCTTGGACCGTTCCTCTAATATTATTGGACTAAGAGCACCTCCACCGGCACCGCAAAATGGCCTAGCCCATTGGGGTCCAGACAGAGAAAATCGTCCACATCGGCACATCCAAAGCCCGAACCCATCAAATTTTTGTCTGGCACCCCACGAGACCCGCCAAACTTGGGGGTCTGACTGGGCGCGCAGGAAAATGTCCGAGCAGCCCACCTGACATACGGGCCCATCTCGTCATGGACACTGGGCGCCTCTAATTCCCCACCCTCCTCTACGTTGGCGCGCAGAACGTTCAAAAGACCCGTATTTCCCCCCGTTTCCCAACTTTACCGCCCCTGCCTCCTGGCCTTTCTCCACCATGCTGCCAAAAGCGAAGAAACTCGGCCTCCCGCGTCTTCTCAAAGCGGTGACGACGACCGCAAAGGCGGGGAAAGGGCCGATGAAGCGGGAGCAGTCGGATCTAGCGCTGGTGACCTCGACGCGGCTGCAGGTGCTGCGTTCATATGAGTCTTCCAAACGACAAGATCGTCGAGTGCGGGCGAAGGAGAAGGCGTCGATTGAGACATCGACGACCGCCGATATGCTGCTCTGGCGTTGAGCAAACTGTCACTGTTGCCGCCCCCTACGCGAGCTTGTCGTCGTCTTCGCCGCGGTACTACGCGGACCCAATCACGATGCCGACCATGCAACAGTCCCGTTTCTCCAACTCGCCCGATGATCCGACGCAGTCTGGCAGCATCAACCTGAACAAGGAGGGTCTCTTCGACTCACCAGCGCTCCTTCGGTCTAGATTCAGCAGCAGCAACAAGATGGCTTCCCGTGGCTCACTCTTCGGTGAACAGGCGCCAACACGATCGGACAAACAGAGCCGCACGAGGTGCGTGCGTTGTGCATATTTGCATTTATTGTGGCCGGTTATGCATGTGGGCATTAAATATGGCAGGCAATTATGTTCATGTTTACATTGAATGTGGTTGGCTGACGAGTTGAATTTTGTTTGTAAATTGAGATGCCGACTTGTTGATTGCCAGTTAAGGCAAAGGCGGGGAAAAAGACGACATCGGAAGATGTCATCCAAGACGCGATGGCCGTGTACGTGAAAGAGGTGGTGGCATCGCATGCAGCCAATATCCAAGGAAGGTGAGACACTTTCCTAGCTTTGGCGAATGATAAAGGCAAGACCACGGAGCAGGCGGCAGAGCTCTTGATCATGGCAACCAACACCGCCGATATGAGTCCCAGTCAAAAGGTCTACTTTTAGGCCGAAAGAAGACGCATCACGGCCGTAAGGGCAACGAGGGTGGCGGCGGCCGAGACGGCGGCTCAAGAAGAAAAAAAAGAGGAGGATGCCGACGAGGTAGCCGAAGAGGTGGCCGAGGAATGAATTCGCATGTACAGACAGTAATGGTGGTGCCCTTTTGATGGCTGGACTTGTGTTTGCCAAGGCGATTATTTGTAGATGTGAGCGGTTATGTGATTTGGTCGAGACTTTCATTTGATCGCCGTGTTTGGTTACCTTATCGTTTGAGGATCACCGCTATAAACTACACTTACCAAATTGCCAAATTACGGACACATGTCTCACACCACTAGAGAGGACGCTATGGGGTCCGGGGTCACGGTCACACATTAAATGGGCGCCGTGGAGTACCATAATTCTTCGGTCGTACCTATCCACACACACACACAACATTATTCCTTCTATTTGCATGATAGGATCGGCACGGGTACTCTGAATCCTGAGCATGAGCAATCCTGGCATGTGAGATGTCTGTTTGAGCATCCGTGTGAGGATTTCCTTTCTCTTCATCTGCACAAGGCGTGGTTAGCGTACAGCCATTCAAAATCTGGACAAAAGAAAATGTAATCAAATGGTAGACAAGCCATAAAAAAGTGGTGGGTCTTGTTCTTGTCGAGGGTAGCAGGACGAGATGGGACAAGCGTGCGACAAACTGCATGACTACGTATCAAAAACCGTTTCCTAGAAAACATATATCTAGACATATTTTTGGTGTGTAAATTCATGTATATCTTGCCTAAAACATGTTTAGATACGTTTTATATAGAAAAATACTAAAATATCGTATATTTCGATACGGGAGAGTACTACTACTAGTACAGTATTAGCTTCGTCCTAAGGAGTGTTTCAGTCAAAGTTGTCTAAGGTTAGTCCAAAACTTGAGGTCACCATTTCGGCGAGAGGCTGAGAATCTTTGCACGCCATTTGCCAAGGCACGTGGGATCCCGCTTCAAGACTTCGACCATAAGACCAGCCACAGTGTTGCCCCAAAGCGATTCTAACGGGCCTTTGAACCGACTCACCACACTGCAGGACATCGGATCATAGTGTCTGCCAGAAGAAGCGGTTCAACAATATGATCCGTTTTTTTCCTGTAACTGTGGGACCTGATGGTAGAACTGTGAGGAGAAACGGCGAACGCATGCATGCAGGGATCTGAGCTGCGGGTCCTACCAGCGATTCCATACAGTGCACAAAATCTGAATCGGTTCATAAATTTTTTACTTTCCGCTCGGAACCGACGCCACAGTGTGGCTGGCCAAGGAGGCTACGAGTCAGACCACCAAGCTTCGTCAAGCTTTGATAGGTTGAGGTGTAAGAAACTTTTAGTATAACATAAATGCACCCCACACATACACCGGTTCCATACACCATACATCGTGCTGCGAATTAACCTGTGATTAGATACTTAGGAGGGTGGTTATGCTCCTAACTAATAGAGTTTAAATCTCAGATTTGATATCTGTGTGTCATATTTAGGCCGAATATTTTCAGTTGGAGACGACGTTCCTGACGACAGCGAGGCGTCTGTGGTGACTTCGTCAATCTCAAAACCAGCCGGCTCAGTCTCTCGGAGGTATTTATAGGGATAGGATGTGCGGCTCTGCTTCTCTGCCTTCTTGTTCTCGTGCACGTCGGGACGATGTACCACCGTGTCGCGCATGGATGCCATGCTGATAAGCTTTGCTTCGGAAAGGACGAGAAAGATACATTGTATATGCATGGCGTGTCGTACCTGCGCGGGGCAGTGCACTGCGGTTCGTTCACTGATTCTGTTTGCCGCTCACATCTATCTCGTGTACAAGACGAACGGAACAAGAGCTCCCCAAATCCAATCGATCATGGGCGGCCATCTTTGTTCATGATCTTTCTTTCCTTTTGAATCATGCACCACATGGAGGAGAACCCAAGTCGTGTTTTTATGCCAAGTCACTGGACCGGCGAAACAGATTCCTCCGAGATTGAGCTTTCAAAGTAAGATCGGGGAGGGGGGTGGAGGGCTCCCATGGAACCATTCGACATTCATAGCCTTCCAATACTATTCGGATCTTGCAAGACTGAAACAGAAAACGAAGAAGGTAAGCCTTGTGTATGTTGGCGTGATGACGAGAGAAAGGAAACTACGTTGAACAGTAGTTGTCCATAGCACATCCTACAATGACTTCGACCATAGCCCATAAAGGCCAGAAGATGAACATTTTGCTTGTTTGATCGACCGTGTTGAACCGAAATTGTGTCTCACACGCTTCTTAAAGCAGCTCGCAAGTTGGATGAATAGCAATGTTCTACTTGACCGTTTCCTTAGAGCCGGCATGCTGGGGGTGCAGGCTTGCATGTGGTTGAACGTGTTAGTAAGCGTCGGATACGGGACATTTCACGTGAACTCTCCACTTCATTTCACTCCTCCCATGGGTACAAGCCCCCATTATCTCACTCGTTGCTGCGCTCCATGACTGGCGTTGATCCACCCCCGTGTCCCCCAAATCCTTGCCTGGCTACAAGAATTATCACATCTGCTAGCTCGCTATCATTGAGTTGAGGCAAGGGAGCCTCGGGGATTTGGAGAAACTGCTCAAACCTCCTTCCCCTTCTTCTCCCGACCTCCCGAAAGAAGGGCTGCCACATCGCTATTGGGTATTTCAACTACGGCGGGCGGCACTTCCATTGCGGGTCCTCGGACATCCCTAGCGATGTTAGGTTTTGCAGCACCAGAAAATTTTCTGCCATAGTAGATGATGTAAAATACGGGACTGGGAAATTTTCAACGGTAGCATGATGTAAAATAGGGTACCCAACTATGGTAGTATTCTCCATAACTGCACATATATTGAAACAAATAATATCAAACCCATCTCAAATAAGTCCATAACAAACATAAGACAAATACTACTTAATTATTGCACAAAAGTTCATCTCCAAAAGCCTATGAGTGTCCTAGTTGGATGTTCTCAAATAATCTAGCTCAAACACTTTAACCACCGCCTTTGCAAACTACTTCACACATCTGGTAGATGCACTCTCTCCCAGTGCCAAGTGAGCATCAATGCCATCTGACAGAACATCATATGCATCTAGTGCAATGCGAAAATCACCTTATCGCTAGTGTTATGTTCAAGTAATCCGACACAATTCCTCCTATGCTCAAACAAACCGATTATGTTCTTCACACAATTGGCAATGTGGATGAACAAATCCGTAGACATCCTAAACATGCGTCAAAAGTATCTCTATCGATACACCAGAATTGGGTTTAAATAGTTAATGTAAGTTTATTGTGTGCATATATTCTCATCCTAGGAATCACCTCATGATCGTAAATGGAACCAGGGATTTTTGGATCCAAAATCCCTAAAAACGATTTTTTTTAGACACTTGCTCTATTATACATCATCTGCTGAAAATGCTCTTACTGACATAAAAGAACCTCTGCCTCATGCTTTTCATCTTGTGAGGGCATCAATAGTTACATAAATTGCCAGTGCTAGATAAATAGCATTGTATGACATCTATGTATGTTTAAGATTCATATATTTGGGAAGTACCAAATGTAAAATGTCAACGCGTTTTTATTCTGCAAGGTGTAAGGTCAGGTGACATCAGAGTTTGAATACAACACCTGTACCTGTTGGCACACTTTTTTCAATAATACACCCCTGAAAGGTGTATCAATTTTATAGAAGAAGGGCCAAGAGGCCAGTTTTACAACATTGTTGAGACAACTACATCCTTTGCCAAAAGAGATGGCAACTCCTCCCTAAGACCCAATCTCCATCAGGCAATAGGTGGGGTATAGGTTGCGGAAAATCGGAAGACTCCCCCCGAAAAAGACCCACCTCCTTCCATGCTACAAACTCCATGCAGATCATCTCGAGGACCATATGAACAAAAGGCATGTCTGCATTGAACACAATGTTGTTGCACTGCATCTAGTGGCACCAGAAGTCCAGTGTAATCGATATCCACAGATCTCGCTGGCCGCGTGCCCGGCCCTTTTCTCCGTCCACCACTCCAAAATCTTAGAGCTCGCGTCCCATACCCAATTTGGTTGCCCCAAAAGATCACCACGCGTGCCCACCCCTCTCTTGCGACCACACAGCATAACAGGAGATACTACAAGGATTCCGGCTCCTGGTCACACATTGGGCACACCACCAGCAGTCCAACAAGTGTTCCATGCCACCATCCAAGCGAAGAAGCGGCAACCCTGGGGTGCCCGTGGTCTCCACACCTGGCTCACACCATCTGCCTTAATTTGTCCCACGAAGAAATCTTTATAGCCCGAGCGTGAGGTATAGCAGCCATCAATCTCCCACCTGCAAACCAACTTATCTTCCATGTAAACATCCAGAGGACCCCTCTAAGGCCTACCCAGGGGCTCAGAAACTTCTATAGATCCTCAGCACTGAGGTTTGGGCCGTAATCCCTCATCCACACCCCATTCCGGTGTGTATTTCTAACCGTCCTTGTATAACCAACTCTTTTGGGAACCACCTCAAGTATGTGAGGCGCAATGTCCATCAATCTTTGACATGAAACCAATGATCCTACCAAAACAATGACGAGCCACCGTTATCAAGCTCCATCGTGGTCGTTGTGTTGAAGACCGCAATGGAAGCCCACAAAATATGGATGTTCAACACCGCCCACGGCTTCGAGAGTTGTGTCCTCCGAGCCACGCCCAATGGCACCTTAGGGTGGAGCAAGGACAACAACACAACCGGTTTCCGGCTCTATCCCCATGCCATGTCAACTGCAGTCACCGTAAAGCCAGTTCATGTATAATAGATTGGTTGTCTGGCTCTTATGTTAGCGGTACGACTTTATTTAGGTACTGATCTTGCATGCTGGTGACACACATGATTGGTAGGAGTGTTCTTGTGGCATGTGTGTAGCTGAACGACTAGTGAATCCCTACTTCACTCTCTCTCGTTTTTTCTCCTTTTCAAATTGGATTGTAGTGACATAGAAAATGCTATAGTTGAGGATCTTTAGGTTTAGAATCCCAATGCCCCACAAATCTCTGGGATGCGTCCTTGCTCCAGGCCACGAGCCATGTTTGATGGTCTTCACGTCTGTTGGCAGACGATTTTCGTGTTATATGTAACCTGTCGTGTCTCCAAGTATATCTCGATGTCCTGCATACTTATTTTGTGGAATTATGAGGTAAAGATCCGTTTAAAATAGACCACAATGATCGAACATCGCGACACCTACGATAGGATCACAAAACATGCAGCCAAGGTGTATCCCGAATGTATGATGCAAACTGATAAACTGGTTTAGCGAAAGGACAATGTTGGGTGTCCTCCGGGCAATCAAAAATTTCCATCCCACGGGTCTCCATACTGACACACGTCTAGTTTTAATCTAATTCCTGTTTTTCTCCTATGTAGCAAAAAAATTGTTTTGCTCCTATATAATAAAAAACGGTTCTTCTCGGAAAACAAAAGAAAAAAGACAGACCTCGCCCGGAGACTTCGCTAGAGACCCGTAGCAAAAAAAAATGCTACAACAGCAAAAATCGATTTGGCCGGAGACTCTCACCCGAGACATCATCGGAGACCCTGTAGAAAAAATATAGTGTACTATTGTAGCAAAATCATATAATTATTATAGCAACAAAATATATGCTATTGTAGCAAAAACTCGATTTCGCTGGACACATGGCCGGAGATCCCTCGCCCGAGAAGAAATCGAAGCAAAATACGAATGTACTATTATAGCAAAAGCATAAAATTATTATAACATTTTTTTAGCTTATGAAGCAAATCTAGGGGATCGTATGGTGCAAAACCGTCGATGTTTGCAGCAAAAAAATTCTTCCCATGATGCAAAACTAAAAAGCTATTGTAGCCCAAAAAATTCACCTATGATGCAAATCCATAAACTATGTAGCAAAACGTCGGCACTTGCTCCTAGCACCTTGGTCATCTTCTTCCCCCGGCGAGTGAGACGACCTCGACGAAGATTCGATGTAGGAGTTGCGGAACCAGACTACTCGGTTGCTGCTCAAGGAGGATTAGACAGGGTACATCGGCGTATGTTTCCTCATCGTCGAAGGTGCGACTACAGACCGCTGGGTCCTCCTCCCGCACGGTGCGGGAAGCAAGAGAGTTGCAAGGTCCCACGACAGCACATGGAGAGGGATGGCAGGGGTGGCGGTTGCTCGTAGGAGCGCGTCGGCGGAATCGCGCGGGGCCTGGGCGGATGAATCTCGCGGAGCGCACGCGGTCGGTCGAGCTCTGGCATGGTTATGGGGAATCGGAGTTGGCTATCACGGAGAAGAAAGATATGGGAGAGAGGAGGACAAGTGGATAAGAAATATGTGGTAGAGAACGCTTCGGTCTTAGAGCATACCCAACCCCCCTGATGTCTATGCACGCTTCTATTCTTGTAGACAGTGTTGGGCCTCCAAGTGCAGAGGTTTGTAAAACAGCACCAAGTTTCACTTAAGTGGATCACCCAAAGTTTATCGAACTCAGGGAGGTAGAGGTCAAAGATATCCCTCTCAAGCAACCCTGCAATTAAGATACAAGAAATCTCTTGTGTCCCCAACACACCCAATATACTTTTCAGGTATATAGGTGCACTAGTTCGGAAAAGAGATAGTGAAATGCGAGTAATATGGATGGTTATAAGTAATAATAAAAATCAGAAATAAATATGGCAGCAAGCAAACATGTAGCGGAACAAGCGGAAAACGGTGTTTCAATGCTTGGAAACAAGGCCTAGGGATCCTACTTTCACTAGTGGACACTCTCAAGAATGATCACATAATTCAATAACTAAATATCTTCTCTTCACTATGCTACTCTTAACCCTCTCCGGTTGGATAACGAACACTAATCACCGCGTAGGGCTGCAAAAACCATTCCTTAAAGTAAGCATTGACATGCCTAGTTAACCTCACGCTGTCACTATGAGCGCCCTAGAAGGTACTAGACAAAGACCACAATTCATAGAGGAGACACACACGATGTGCACACTATCACCTTCACACCGCGGGACAAGGTGACTACAAATTTCATATTAATAAAACACTTGAGTAGCACAATATGAAGAGTAACATCTACTTATTCAACTAGATTACAAAGCTCACGATCACATATAGATCACACCATGGGAGAGAGAGATGAACCACATAGCTACCAGTAGAGCTCTCGGGAGAACTACTCCATCCTCATCATAGGAGTCAGCGATGGAGATGGCGGGAGTGGAGGGGATGGCTTCCGGGGTACTTCCCGGCAGGGTGCTAGAACAGAGATCTGTCCCCCCGAAACTTGGGTTGACGATGTCGGCGGCTGCGGAAGGTTTCGTGGAATTTCGCCCCTTCTTCTAGGGTTTTTGCATCGGGGGGGGGGGGTTATATAGGCGAAAGGGCAACGTCAGTGGGCCACCAGGGTGGCCTCACCACTCCCAGGCGCGGCCAAGGGGGGCCGCGCCTGGCTATGGTGAGGGCCCCCTGGTGCCTGTCTTCGACTCCTATTCGGACTTCTGGATGCTTCCGGGGAAAATAGGAACTTCGGAATTCGTGGGGTCCAATTCCGAGAATACTTCCAGAACATTTTTTCTGAAATAGAAAACAACAGAAAACAGGGAACTGGCACTTGGCGTCTTGTTAATAGGTTAGTCCCAGAAAACGTGTAAAAATGCTATAAAGAAGGGAGAAAACATGTAGCAATTGGCATAATATCAACATGAAACATTAGAAATTATAGATACGTTGGAGACGTATCAAGCATCCCCAAGCTTAGTTCCTACTCGTCCTCGAGTAGGTAAACGATGAAACAAAATAATTTCTGAGCTGACATGCTACCACACAATCTTGATCATAATATGTAAACCAGAGCATGTAAACTGAGATCATAAAACTTTAACACAAACATGATAAATATAACTTTAATAATAAAGCATAGAAATCATCTTGCATCATGAGAAGTAACACAAATAAAAGATCATGGATAACAATGCAATAAAAGATATACGTTTGTTTCAAGTATAGAGAAAGCATGGTAAAGTGGTATTTCGCTAGTCCTTAAGAGTGGGACAAAACATAAATACCAGGACACCTTCAAAGTTCATGAGGAATACTAGAACAAATAATTAGAGAACAAGCAATAACACATTATGAATTAATTAATTATGTTTATGGGACAAATGCACATAAAACTCAGAATGGCAAAAATGCTCTCTCAATTGTACATAAAGTTAGAAGATGGAGACTCAACATAAAAGTAAAAGAAAGACCCTTCGCAGAGGGAAGAATGGATCAGTCATGTGCTAGAGGTTTTATTTTATTAAACAGAGGTATTAAAAGTTTGACACTCCTCCCATCCATCTTACACAATCCATGGCTAACCGAAAACTCAGGTGCCTGCCAACAATCACATACCATGGAGTAGTGTCTATATTTTGGGAGATGTATGCTAATGTCAATGAATGGTAAACAGAAAATACAGTACGTCACAAGCCAACTATATTTCACAAGAGCGGCTCCCATATGAAGGACACAACTGGTATAGAAGTTCATCCCTCTTTCTCTTTTGTTTACACAATTATACTTTGACTGATAAATCAGGGGCAAAAATAGTGAAGAGATTTTGTGTGTATTAATTTGGGGCTGGGCACCCCGCTGCCAGCTCTTCTATCATTTGGATAAGCGGATGAAGCCACTAGTCCAGGTGTGAAATCCTATCAACAAGGGAGATAAAGATTCTCTATTTACGTCCTCATGAGCAAAAAGAGGAACACAAAGTAGGAGTAATTTTGAAGGTTTTAAAGGTAACACATGAGCAATTTACTTGGAGTGCTAGTTAAATACCACATGTAGGTAGGTATGGTGGACACAATGGGGAAAAACTTGATTTTAGGGAGTTGGATGCACGAGTAGAATTCCATACTCAGTACAGGTGGAGGCTAGCAAAAGACTGTGAGCGACAAATCAAGAGAGCATAAGAGCAATAATCATGCATAGCGACACAAACATCGTTAATCAAAGCATAAGTGGTATCACAAGTTCAAAAACTAAATGATCATAGAGGCTATTAGTAACTAGTTCATAGTCATAAACATGGTGTGAGCATGCGCCAAGTCAACCAAATAAACATTCAAAAGAGAATACCACAAATTTATGCTTTAGTATGACAAGAACAACTCATGAATCTTTCAATGACACATTAAACACTCTCAGCTATTTAAGGCTAATCATGCTACTCAATAACCACAAAGCTTTAAAACTAAAATAACATCTAGCATGATATGAAAAAGTTCTAGCCACGGTCTATACAAGCTTCTACTTGCACCATTAAAAATTCTACTTCAAACAACAGTTTCTTTTTCCAACAAGCACCATACAAGATATGTTTTAACAAAAATACTCTACGTGATACATCAAGCAAACATGAGAGTACTCACATAACACTACTAAAACTAACAGCTCTGGGGAGCTAAATGAATGCAGCAGCCAGACAAAGATTAAGAATACAAAGTATTCCCATGAAAAAGCGGAGTGTGTCACTCTACAATAAAAGAATGCTTGGTTCCAACCAAGCTTATTGCAAAAAAAAAACTGAAATCAAAAATAAAAGACGCTCCAAGTGAAGCACATAAGATGTGACCAAATAAAAATATAGTTTCACTAGAAGTGACCTGATAATTTGTCGATGAAGAAGGGAATGCCCAAGGGCATCCCCAAGCTTAGACGCTTGAATCTTCTTGGAATTTGCTGGGATGTACCACGGGGAATCCCCAAGTTTACTCTTTCACTCTTCTTGATCACGTCATATCATCCTTTTCTCTTGACCCTTGAAAACTTCCTTCACACCAAACTTCTCACAATCTTCATTAGCAACGTTAGTGTAATCGAAATAATAAATTCACATGGTTCAGTTTCAACACAAGCGTAACACTCATAAAAACATTAGCTACTTTCACAACTTCTTTTAAAACTCTTTTTCTCAAAATAACATCAAAAGAAAGAGATTAAGATGCAAATGCAATTATTGACAGAAATCCTTCAAAACAGGACAGCAGGTAAAGATGATTTTTTTTCGAAAATCTTCTGTTGATCAAATCAAAAAGTGTTAAACTAAGAAAAGTTGTGTATATAGCCTAGGATTACGCACAAAAAAACTCAGGTTATTTTGAATTTTCTGTGATTTTATACGAATTTAACAGTGCACAGCAGAAATATGTTTCCTGTGCAGAAATCCGAAATATAGTCTCAACTTTCCACTAGAGGTTTTAATTGGCTCAACAAAGACACAAAATAAAAGATACAACGGGGTTTCTAAGGAAATATACAACACCCAGGTGCAAAGCACATAAAAATAAATGACGGAAAACGGGTTAAAAACGGAGAAATAAAACGGGTTGTCTCCCGGAAGCGCTTTCTTTTAATGCCTTTAGTTAGGCACGATGTTTTTTAAAATATGCTCACATAAGAATAAGAGTTGAAGCACAATAATAGATCATCAAGAAGCAAATATAAAACATATTTACGTCTAATCCACTTCCTATAAAAAAGAATCTTGTAGAAAAACAAGTCAACGAAGTACAAAGTGACTAGCATAGGAAGACAAAATAAGTGCAACTTCAAAAATTTCAACATAAAGAAGGGAAACTTAATAATGTTGAGATTCATAAAACCATGTTTCCCTCTCTCATAATAACCTTCAGTAGCATCATGAATAAAATTAACATTATAGCTATCACATAAAACATTCTTATCATGAGCCACATGCATAAAAGAATGAATACTCTCCACATAAGCATAGTCATTCTTATTAATAGTAGTGGGAGAAAAATCAACAAAATAGCTATCATTATTATTCTCATCACAATAATCATCAAATATAGGAGGCATAGTATCATCAAAATAAATTTTATCCTCAATAGTAGGTGGACTGAAAATATCATATTCATCATTGTAATCATTATATATAGGAAGAATACTATCATCATAAGCAATAGAATAGTTATCCTCCAAAATGTGTTCATTTGTAAACATATCATCATTTTTACTATGAGGAGATGTATCAAGCATATAATCATCAGTAGCGAAATAATTTTCAAACACATCATCCATAAGTTTAGAGCTTTCTATATCATCATTTTCAATATCAAAAGTAGTGTGCTTTTCCCAATCATGATCACTACTATATGTAACAGGCATAGGCTCATCATCAAAGCAAATTTTATCCTCCGTACTTGGGAAACTAAAAAGATCATTTTTCATATAAACTAGCTTCCCAAATCTTAGACTTTTCCATAGCATTAGCAATAATGGTGTTCAAAGAATTCATACTAATAACATTGCTCCTAGCATGCAAATGAAGATCCATAGGTTTTTTTAATTTTCTCTTCAAACACTTCATGTCCTAACTCAAGATAAATATTATAAAGCTCTCTCATATTTTTGTTGTTTTCCATTAAGTCTAACTAGTAAATATAAAAACAAGAAATAAGTAAAAATAAGCCTAACTAGTGAAAAAAAGAAACAAAAAAGATATAATTGCAGAATCTAAAGGAAATAACTTCGAGCACTCACACCCGAGGATGTGAAAACCTTTTACCTTACCTCCCCGGGCAACAGCGCCAGAAAAGAGCTTGATGTCTACGCACGCATCTATTCCTGTAGACAGTGTTGGGCCTCCAAGTGCAGAGGTTTGTAGAACAGTAGCAAGTTTCGCTTAAGTGGATCACCCAAGGTTTATCGAACTCAGGGAGGTAGAGGTAAAAGATATCCCTCTCAAGCAACCCTGCAATTAAGATACAAGAAGTCTCTTGTGTCCCCAACACACCCAATATACTTGTCAGGTATATAGGTGCACTAGTTCGGCGAAGAGATGGTGAAATGCGAGTAATATGGATGGTTATAAGTAATAATAGAAATCAGAAATAAATATGGCAGCAAGCAAACATGTGGCAGAACAGGCGGAAAACGGTGTTTCAATGCTTGGAAACAAGGCTTAGGGATCCTACTTTCACTAGTGGACACTCTCAACAATGATCACATAATTGAATAACTAAATATCTTCTCTTCACTATGCTACTATTAACCCTCTCCGGTTGGATAACGAACACTAATCATTGCGTATGGCTGCAAAAAACATTCCTTAAAGTAAGCATTCCCATGTCTGGCTAACCCCACGCTGTCACTATGAGCGCCCTAGAAGATACTAGACAAACACCACAATTCATAGAGGAGACACACACACGATGTGCACACTGTCACCTTCACACCGCGGGACAAGGTGACTCCAAAGTTCATATTAATAAAACACTTGAGTAGCACAAGATGAAGAGTAACATCTACTTATTCAACTAGATTACAAAGTTCACGACCACATATAGATCACACCATGGGGAGAGAGATGAACCACATAGCTAACAGTAGAGCGCTCAGTCTCGGGGGAGAACTACCCCATCCTCATCATGGGAGACAGCAACGGCGATGGAGATGGCGGTGGAGTCGATGGAGATGGCTTCCGGGGGCACTTCCCCGTCATGGCAGGGTGCCAGAACAGAGATCTGTCCCCTGAAACTTGGGGTGACGATGACGGCGGCTACGGAAGGTTTCGTGGAATTTCGCCCCTTCTTCTAGGGTTTTTGCATCGTGGGGATTATATAGACGAAAGGGCAACGTCGGTGGGCCACCAGGGTGGCCTCACCACCCCCAGGCGCGGCCAAGGGGGGCCCCGCCTGGCTATGGTGAGGGGCCCCTGGTGCCCGTCTTTGACTCCTCTTCGGACTTCTGGATGCTTCTGGGAAAATAGGAACTTCAGGATTCGTGGGGTCCAATTCCGAGAATAAGTCCAGAACAACTTTTCTGAAATAAAAAACAACAGAAAACAGGGAACTGGCACTTGGCATCTTTTTAATAGGTTAGTCCCGGAAAACGTGTAAAAATGCTATAAAGAAGGGAGAAAACATGTAGCAATTGGCATAATATCAACATGGAACATCAGAAATTATAGGTACGTTGGAGACGTATCACCCCCCCCCCCCAAAAAACTGTTTGGTTCGGTCCCCGCGGGCCGAAATGGGTTAAAAAAAACATTCCAACGCCCTCCCAATGGACCGAGTGGGAGTGGCCGAGTTTCCCCCAAACATGGACAAAGTTTGGTCCATGTTTGGGGTGGTCCGCGGACACACAATTGCCCCTCTTGGCCCTCCTGTCAAACACATACGAGCCATTGTCCCAAACCCTTGCCACCGTCTACTTCGCTCCCAACCCTCGCCGCCTCTGCCATGGCAGCCACCGGCTGCCGATAGCCGGGGATGACGAAGCCAAAGAGCACCACCACGCCCAATCCAACCCCGAAGACGTCGCCCAAGCCCTTGTCCAAGAAGCGGTAGTACCGGCGGGTGAAGCAAAAGATGAGCTTGAAGGAGCAAGAGACCGCCGCCGCCACAACCCTGCTCCTCGCCCAGTGGCAGGCCAACACGACGCGACAGGCCAATGGCAGTACCAACGTCGCTCCCATGGGATTCATCATGATGCAGGAGGAGACATACGCCGTCATCATGCCCACGTCCCTCCGTCTGCGCGTGCCGATGCCAGTGCCTTCGCCAAGCTCAGTTTGTTCCGCGGCTAGGCAGCCGCTCTCGGGATCACCTGCGCTATCGGCAGCCACTCCGCCGTGCGTATTCCCGACCGCGCCGCAGTTCGGTCCGACTACGCCGCGGCTCGAGCTGTCATCAGAGGACACGTCGCCGGAGATCACCTATCAGCCCTTTGCGACCGCACCACGGGCGGTGCCTGCGGGTAACATGCGCCAAGGACGGTATCTGTTTGAGGATATTCCCGCCATGACCATGGCCGATCTTGTAAGTTCGCACAACTCATAGCTTTGGGCGTTGGGCGTTGTTGTGATCATGGAGTGCACATATAGGATTTCGATACCTAGCCGTGCATATCCATCTAAGATTGCGAGACCCAGCCGGCACCCAATATGGAGCCATTTCCATCGATGGGGCGCCATTGTTTGGTTATGGCGACGAGGGCCAACAGATGGAATATGCGGAGGAGGAGAATGTGGAAAAGAGGAAGAGTCCGAGGTCAACAAGCTACACCGAGATCGAGGACCATGTGTTGTGCGAGGCTTGGATGCTCGAGAGCCAAAACCCTGCCATCGGAGTGCAACAAAAAGGAAAAGCATATTGGAAAAAGGTTTGGCGATTCTTCCATGAACATCTCCAGTGGAAGAAATAGAACATCGATAGTGATTGCAACGCCAACTCTCTAAACAAGAGATGGATCCACATCCAAGGGGAGTGCAATAAGTCCAATGGGGCCTATGATCATATCATTGCTAGGATCGAGAGCGGCTTGGCATCCACGACGTCGTCGTTTAAGCGTTGAAATACTTCAAGGCTTGTCATGGAAAAAATTTCACCTTGATCCATTGTTGGGAAGAGATCAAGGATTGTCCCAAGTGGAAATCCCTCTACAACACCTTGAACAATGGGCCCAAGCCTGACAATGGCGAGGAGGGAGTGGGTGACGTTGTAGGTGGTCCAAGCGTCACAAGGCCGAAGGGGCAGAAGGCTACCAAGCTTGAGAGAAAGCGGGAGGCCTCGACACTCATGTTGGAACAAACGCTAAAGGGGATGGTCGTCGAGAAGGAGAAGGCAAGTGTCAATAAGGAGTAGAGGAAACGGAAGGACAAGGCCGAGGCATTGAAGTTCTACCTCGATGCTCAAAATCACAAGCTAGATGTGGATGCCGCCACGGCCGAAGCAAGGAGGAACGAGGTCTATCTTACTTTGGTGACCAAGGAGAACCGCATGAAGCGTGCTATGATGGCCGAGGAGAACCGGATCATGATGGATGATTTAAGCTCCATGGACCCGATGCAAAAGGAGTGGATGATCAAGAGGCAAAATGAGATTTGGGACCACGATGTGTGATCTTCTATTCCCTCTTTGTTGGCATGTTTAAATTCGAACAATTCGAAATATTTGTAATTTAAACATGCGTGCGTGTCTTTTGAAACCTTTGTATCTTTATTGCTTCGTATTGCTTCTTTATTTGCTATTTATGCTCATCATATAGGGATAGAGAAGAGATATAAACAGAAAAACTGGAAAAATGGAGCCTCCAAATTGGGGGGGGGGGGGCGTTCGGATGGTTTGATCCCAAGTCGGGGGTCTGGCCCAGCTCCCGTCCGCGGACCACCCTAAACAGACCAAAACAGGACCGAAATCGGTCCGATTTGGGGCGAGCATTGGGTATGCTGTTAGGACGCATGGAGTCACGAGGATCCGGGGGATCGGAATGAAGCGTCCCCCGAATGAAGCCAAGTATTTCCCTTAGGGCATACCTAACGCCCCCCCCCCCCCCAAAAGGGACCAAAATTGGTCCTCTTTTGATCCGTTTAGGGTGGTCCGCGGACTCAGACCGGGATGGACCCTCGATTTGGGATTAAACCATCTCAACTTCCCCCCTATTTTTTTCGAATGTAACCAAATTTAGTTCAAACTGAAATTTACTGAATTTCAGTTCTAATATTTACATTTAGGCGCATTTCCGCATTTTCAGAAGGGCCCTAACCCTTTACATACTACAAAAAGCCCCTACGAGGGCTTCGTTGTCTTCCTCGCCGCGTCTCCGGCGCGTGCGCTGCGCGGACTACTTGAGGATGACGTAGTCTGGCGCCACGTAGAGGTGCGCTGGGGCCCTCCGTCGTGCTTCGTGCGCTGGTGGCTACGGAGGCGTCGTGGACTGCGCCATCATCGCCGACTGTGCTGGGGCTGCTTGGAGGGCGGCGGCACAGGGCGTGGGCGGAGTCGTGGAGGGCCGGTGCCAGCCCGTCCCATTGCCCGAGCTCGTGCAACTCAGATGCCTCAATGGCAAGGCAGAGCTGCTCGGCCTCCTCCTCCTCCATCTGGGGCACCAGGATTGGCGCCTCCTCCTCCTCCATTCCCACCTCCCCAATTCCCTCATTGGGTGCTCCTGCGGGTGGGGGTACCCCTCGCACGGCGAACTGGGAGCGGAGGCGCGTGTCTGGGACCTCGCCGGGGATGAACCAGTGGTCCCAGAGCCCGATGTCATCCGCGAACCGTGGGTCCGCACCGAGGTCGAGTAGGATGAAGGAGCGCAGCTGCGCAGATCCATACGCGGGCACGAGGGGAGAGGGGGAGGACTCAGACGCGCCAGGGGCTCAGGTGCCACTGGTCCGGAAGCTTCACGTCGGGCCATGGCACCGCCTGGTTCCGCGACCAGTGGTTCCAGGGGAAGTCCTAGCCGACCCTCCTGCGGTCGCGGGCGCGTTTGCGGCCGCCGGACAGCGCTGCCTCGTGGTCATGGCGTGCCAGCGCGGGGTTCCGCTCCTTCTTCACCATTGGCCCCGGACGAGCTAGGCTTTGGTCGGCAGGGGAGTGGGGATGCACACGTTGGAATCCACGCGGTCCCTTAAAAAAGACCGGTCAACGCAACGTGGGTCGCTGACTGGTGGACCAGAGGGGAGACGGGAAGGCGCCAGGGAGTACGCGGCGCGCATCCACGGACCACCCTAAAGGTGGACCAAACTTGGACCACGTTTGGGAAAAACTTGGCATGTCCGCCTCCTCCTCATCCGTTTGGGGCCGTTGGAATGGGGTTTTACCCAAATCGGTCTACGGGGACCGAAATGGAGGGGGAGGTCGTGGGGTCAGGATGGAGGCGGGCACAGACGTCCATCTGTCCGTTGCGTCCGTGCCGCTAGAAAACGCTAAACGGCCAAGCGGATGGGCCGCTTAAACTTGGCGGGCCTGATGAAAAGCATCCACGAATCCGCTCCAGTCCGCGTGCGTCTCGCAAGTCGCAACCGTCACATCTCTCTACAAGCCGCTAGGTTGTCGTCGTCTAGCTAGGCAACTGTTCGTTGCCCCGCCGTTCGTCCCAGTCCAGAAAACGCTAGCTGTGTAGCGGCGGCAGCTGGTCCGTTATGTCCACCGGCCACAGCGGGCAGCCAAATTGGCGGACATGGGCACCGCGGATCCTGCTATTAGAGCATCTCCAACGGCACCCCCCAAATGGCCCCCAAAGGCCCAATAGGGGTCCGGACTAAAAAAATGCCGCAGCGGCACCCCCCCAAAGGTGTCCACCCACCAATTTTGTGTCCGGGCCCCCCAGCCCACCTGCCAAACTTGGGGGCCTGTCTGGGGGCGCCGAACATTGTTCGGTCACCCCACCCGATAGGTGGCCCCCGTCCGTCAGTGAGATACCCCCCAAGGTACTATTTTGGCGCGCAAAACGCCGAAACGGCCATTGTTCCCTCCATGCCCCCCTTTCCCACCGCCGCCGCCGCCTCCTCGCATTACTGCACCATGCCACCAAAAGGTCCAAAGAAACTCGGCCTCCCGCGTGCGGCCGCATTGAATTGGCGCCGACGAGGCTGCAGATGAAGTCGAAGCCAACATATGCGGTGGTCGAGTTGTCGGCGAAGCAGCAGCGTACCGTCGCCTCTACCCTCCATCAACAGCGCCGTGTACGAGCGAGAGAACAGACGTTGTTGGGAAAAAATCAGACCGCCGGCGTGCTGGTGGCGTTGAGCCAAACTTCCACATCAGCCGTCCCCCAGTGTAGCGTGTCGTCGTCTTCCCGTGCTACTACACCGAGCCAG